>JASPKZ010003080.1:0-145633 GCA_030220185.1 Diploptera punctata
ACGTCGGACTCTCGACTGTGAAACTGCTCGACTGGTCGAGGCTCGACGGTGAACTGCTCGACAGGTCGGACGCGCGACTGTAGAAAACTGCTCGACTGGTCGGACGCTCGACGGTAAACTGCTCGACTGGTAGAGGCCTCTCCTGTGAAACTGCTCGACTGGTCGGACGCTCGCTGTGAACTGCTCGCTGGTCGGACGCTCGACTTGAACTGTTCGACTGGGCGGATCTCGACTGTAAACTTGCTCTAACTGCTCGAAGGCTCGTCTGTGAAACTGCTCGACGTCGGACGCTCGACTCTGAAACTGCACACTGGTAGGACGCTCGACTGGAACTGCTCGACTGGTCGAGCCTCGCTGTTAAACCTCACGGCTCGGACTCTCACTGTGAAACGCTCGACTGTACGACCTCGACTGTGAAACTGCTCGACTGGTAGGACGCTCGACTGTGAAACTGCTCGACTGGTCGGACTCTCGCTGTGAAACTGCTCGACTGGTAAGGACGCTCTATGTAAAACTCTCGACTTCGGAAGGCTCGATGTGAAACTGCTCGCTTTCGACCATCGACGGGAAACGGCTCTACTCTCGTGCGCTCAATCTGTGAAACTGCCGACTGGTAGGAGGCTCGACCTGTGAAACTGCTCACTGTCCTGACCTCGCAGTGAACTGCTCTACTGGTAGGACGCTCGACTGTGAAACTGCTCTACTGGTAAAATCGACTGTGAACTGCTCGACTGGTCGGACTATCGACTGTGAAACTGCTCTAACTGGAGGACTCCGTCTGTGAAACTGCTCGACTGGTCGGACCTCGACTGTGAAACTGCGCGACGGGTCGGACTCTCGACTGTGAAACCGCTCAACTGGACGAACCTCGACTGTAACGCTCG
The DNA here is from genome assembly GCA_030220185.1 of Diploptera punctata. Classification (NCBI taxonomy): domain Eukaryota; kingdom Metazoa; phylum Arthropoda; class Insecta; order Blattodea; family Blaberidae; genus Diploptera; species Diploptera punctata. The sequence continues at coordinate 885 of JASPKZ010003080.1, forward strand.
ACTGTCGGACTCTCGACTGTGAAACTGCGCGACGGTAGGACGCTCACTGTGAAACTGTCGCTGGTAGAACGCTCGCTGTGAAACTGCTCGACTGGTCGGACTCTCGACTGTGAACTGCTAACGGTAGGACGCTCACTGTGAAACTGCTCGACTGGTCGACTCTCGACTTTGAAACTGCTCGACTGGTCGAACGCTCGAATGTGAAACGCTCGACGGTCGAAGCTCGACTGTGAAACTGCTCGACTGTGAACTGCTCGACTGTCGGACGCTCGCTGGAACTGCTCGACTGGCGACTCTCGACTGTAAACTGCTCTACTGGTAGGAGCCTCGACTGTGAAACTCTCGACTGGTAGGAAGCTCGACTGTGAAACGCCTCGACGGTCGGAATCTCGACTGTGAAACGCTCGCTGGTAGACGCTCGTACTACTAAACTGGGTCGGCTCTCGACTGTGAAACTGCTCGCTGGTAGGAGGCTCGCTGTGAAACTGCTCGACTGGTCGACCCTCCTGTGAAACTGCTCGACCGGTCGACTCTCGCTGTGAAACTGCTCTAAACTGGCGGAGCCCGACTGTGACGCTGCTCAACTGCGGACGCTCGACTGTAAAACTTGTCTATGGTCGGACTCTCGACTGTAAACTGCTCACTTGCCCTGGACTCTCGTCTGTGAACTGCCTACTGGTAGAGGCTCGTCCCGGAACTGCTCGCTGGTCGGACTCTCGACTGGAAACTGCTCAACTGGTCGGACTCTCGACTGTGAAACGGCTCCACTGTAGGAGGCTCGACTGTGAAACTGTCGACTGTCGAGGCTGCTAGACTAGGAAACCGCTCGACTGGGTCGACTCCGACTATGAAACTACTCGACTGGTCGGACCTCGACTGTGAACTCTCCACTGGTAGGAGGCCCCTCCTGTGACTGCTCGAACTGGTCGACGCTCGAAACATGAAACTGCTCGCTGGTAGGACGCTCGACTGTAAACTGCTCGGACAGCCGACTGTGAAACGCTCGACTGTACGACGCTCGACTGTGAAACGCCCGACTGGTCGACTCTCGCTGTGAACTGTCGACTGTAGGACTCGACCTTGAAACTGCTCGACTGGTCCGGACCCTCGACTGTCAAACTTCTCTACTGGTAGGAGGCTCGTCTGTGAAACTGCTCGACTGGTCGGCTATCGACTGTGAAACGGCTCGAATGGTCGGACTCTCGACTGTGAAACGGCTCTACTCTAACTGTAGAAGGCCCCGTCTGTGAAACTGCTCGACTGTTCGACGCTCTCCTGTGAACGCTCGACGATGCGAACTCCCGACTGGTCAACTCTCGACTTAGTGACCTCACTGTGAAACTGCTCTCTGTGCGCTCGTCTGATGAACTGCTCGACTGGTCGGCGCTCGACTGTGAAACTGCTCGACTGGTCGTCCGCTCTACTGTGAACTGCTCGACGGTAGGACTCTCCCTGTGAAAACGGCTCGACTGGTCGAAACCTCGACTGTGAACTACTCAATGGTCCGACGCCGACTGTGAAACTGCTCGACTGGTCGACGCTCGACGAAAACCGCTACGGTCGGACTCGACTATGAAACGCCGACGCCTGGTCGGACCTCGACTATGAAACCGCAGACTGGTCGGAGGCTCGACTGTGAACTACGCTACTGGTCGGAGGCGCGACTGTGAAACTGCTCGACTGGCGACTCTCGACTCTGAAACTGCTCGACTGGTCGGATGCTCGACTGTAAAACTGGTCGGACTGTCGACTGTGAAACTGCCTACTGGTAGGAGGCTCGTCTTTGAAACTGCTCGACTGGTCGGTACCTCTCGACTGTGAAATTGCTCTACTGCTTCGGGCTCGCTATGAACCTGCTCGAACTGTCGGAGGCTCGACTATGAACTACTCGACTGGTAGGAGGCTCGTCTGTGAAACTGCTCGACTGGTCGGACTCCGACTGTGAAACTGCTCACTGGTAGAGGCTCGTCTGGAACTGCTCGGCTTGGTCGGGACTCTCTCGACTGTGAAACGCTCGACTGGTTCGGACTCTCGACGTGAGACTGCTCTACTGTTAGGAGGGCCTCCGTCCTGTGAAACTGCTCGACTGGTCGGACTCCTCTACTGTGAACTGCTCGCCTGGTCCGGAACTCTCCGGTAACCTCTCTATGGTCGAACTCTCTACTTCGAAATGCTCTACTGGTCGGCGCTCGACTGTAAACTGCTCTAACTGTAGGAGCCTGTCTGTGAAACTGCTCGACTGTTTCGGAACTCTCGACTGTGAAACTGCGTCGACTGTAGGAGGCTCGTCTGTGAACTGCTCGACTGTTTCGGAAACTCTCGACTGTGAAACTGCTCGACTGTCGGCTCTGGGACTGTGAAACTGCGCTACTGGTCGGACTCTCGCTGTGAAACTGCTCGACGGTCCCCCCCCCCCCCCCCGGTCTCTGGACGGTGAAACTGGCCTCGACTGTCGGACTCTCGATGTTGAACTGCTCTACTGTAGGAGCTCGTCTTGAAACTGCTCGACTGCGGACTCCTCGACTGTGAAACTGCTCGACTGGTCGACTCTCGACTTGAAACTGCTCGTACTGTCGACTCTCCACTGTGAAACTGCCTACTGGTAGGAGGATCGTCTGTGAAACTGCTCGACTGGCGACTCTCGACTGTGAAACTGCTCGCCTGGTCGAAGCTCGACTGTGAACTACTCGACTGGTCGGACTGCTCGACTGTGAAACTGCTCGAGTGTCGGATGCTCGACTGTGAACTGACTTCTCCGACTGGTCGGACTCTCGACACTGTAAAACTGCTCTACTGGTAGGAGGCTCGTAGTGAAAATGCTCGACTGGTCGGACCTCGACTGTGAAACTGCCGAACGGTCGAACTCTCGACTGGTGAAACTGCTCGACTGGTAGGAGGCTCGTCTGTACTGCTCGACTGGTCGACTCTCGACTGTGAAACTGCTCGACTGGTCGGTCTCTGGACTGTGAAACTGCTCGACTGGTCTGACTCTCGAACTGTGAAACTGCTCTAACTGGTAGATCCCGTCTGTGGAAACTGCTCGACTGTCGGAACTCGAACAGTGAAACTGCTCTATGGTCGACTCTCGACTGTGAAAACTGCTCTACTGGTAGGAGGCTCGTCTTGAAACTTTGCTCGCTGGTCGGACTCTCGACGGTGAAAACTGCTGCATGGCGGATCTCGATGTGAATCTGCTCGAGTGGTCGGATGCTCGACTGTGAAAACTGCTCTAGTGGTCGGAGGCTCGACACTGAGACTTGGCTCTACTGGTAGGGGCTCGTCTGTGAACTGCTCGACTGGTCGGACTCTCGACTGTGAAACTTCTCGAACTGGTCGACTCTCGCCTGTGAAACCCTGCTGCTCGACTGGCGGACTCTCTACTGTGAAACGCTCTTACTGTTATGAGGCTCGTCTGTGAAACTGCTCGACTGGGTCACTCTCGACTATGAAAACTGCTGACTGGTCGGAACTCTCGGACTATGGAAAACGCTCGACTGGTCGGAAGGCTCTCGATATGAAAGTACTCGACTGCGTCGGGGCTAGGAATGTGAAATACCTACTGGTAGGAGGCTCGTCTGTGAAACTGCTCGACTGGTCGGACTCTCGACTGTGCAACTGCTCGACTGGTCGGACCGCGACTGTGAAACTGCCTACTGGTAAGGAGCCTCGTCTGTGAAACGGCTCGCCTGGTCGGTCTCTGGACTGTGAAACTGCTCGACTGGTCGGGACTCTCGAGTGTGAAACTGCTCTAACTGGTCGAGGCTCGACTATGAAACTTACTCGACCGTCGTGAGCTGGAACTATGAAACTGCTCGACTGGTCGGACTCCTCGACTGTGAACTGCTCTCTACTGTCGAGGCTCGACTGTGAACTTCTCTACTACTGGTCTGAGGCTCGACTTATGAAACTGCTCGACTTGTCGGAGGCTCGACTATTAAACTACTCGACCTGTCGGAGCTCGACTGTGAAACTGCTCGACTGCGGACTCTCGCCTGTGAAACTGCTCGACGGTCGGGACTCTTCGACTGTGACTTCTCGACCTGGTCGGACTCTCGACTGTGAAACTGCCTACTGGTATGAGCTCGTCTGTGAACTGCTCGACTGGTGGGAAGGCTCTTCTGTGATAACTGCTCGACTGGTCGGACTCTCTAACTGTGAAACTGCTCGGACTGGTCGGACTCTCGACTGTGAAACTGCTCTACTGATCGGAGGCTCGACTATAAACTGACTCGACGGGTAGGAGGCTCGACTATGAAAACTATCCGGTCGGACTCTCGACTGTGAAACTGCTGGGGGGGGGGGGGGGCCTCTACTTGGTAGGGAGCTCGTCTGTGAAACAGCCGACTGGTCGGACTCTCGACTGTGATACTGCTCTAATTGGTAGGAGGCTCGTCTGTGAAACTGCTCGACTGGTCGGACTCTCGTCTGTGAAACTGGCTCGACTGGTCGACTCTCGACTGTGAAACTGCTCGACTGGTCGGAACTCTCGACTGTGAAACTTGCTCGACTGGTCGGACTCTCGACTGTAAACTGCTCGAACGGTCGGATGCTCGACTGTGAAATGCTCGTTGGTCGGACTCTCTACTGTGAAACTGCTCGACTGGTCGGACTCTCGAGTGTAAACTGCTCTACTGGTAGGAGGCTCGTCTGTGAAACTGCTCGACTGGTACGAAGCTCGACTGTGAAACTACTCGACTGGTCGGATGCTCGAACTGTGAAACTGCTCGAGTGGTCGGATAGCTCGACTGTGAAACTGCTCTAACTTGGTCGGAGGCTCGACTATGAAACTGGCTCGACTGGTCGGAGGCTCTCGACGATGAACTACTCGAGACTGGTCGGACGCTCGACTGTGAAACTACTCACTGGTCGAGTCTCGACTGTGAAACTGCTCGAACTGGTCGGACGCTTCGACACATGATACTGCCCGGTTGTGGGTCGGATGCTGACTGTGAAAACGGTCGGACTCTCGAGTGTGAAACGTCTAGCTGGAGGCTCGTCTGTGAAACTGCTCGACTGGTCGGAACGCTCGACTGTGAAACTGCTCGACTGGTCGGACTGCTCGACTGTGAAACTGCTCGAGTGGTCGGATGCTCGACTGTGAAACTGCTCTACTGGTCGGAGGCTCGACTATGAAACTGCTCGACTGGTCGGAGGCTCGACTATGAAACTACTCGACCGGTCGTAGGCTGGACTATGAAAATGCTCGACTGGTCGGACTCTCGACTGTGAAACTGCTCTACTGGTCGAGGCTCGACTATGAAATGCTCGCCTGGTCGGAGGCTCGACTATGAAAGTACTCGACTGGTCCGGAGGCTCGACTGTGAACTGCTACTCGACTGGTCGGAGCTCGACTGTGAAACTGCTCGACTGGTCGGACTCTCGACTGTGAAACTGCTCGAACTGGTCGGACTCTCGACTGTGAAACTGCTCTCTACTGGTAGGATGCTCGTCTGTGAACTGCTCGCAACTGGTGGGAGGCTCGTCTGTGATACTGCTCGACTGGTCGGACTCTCGACTGTGAAACTGCTCCACTGCTCGGATGCTCGACTATGAAACTGCTCGACTGGTCGGAGGCTCGACTATGAAACTACTCGACCGGTCGGAGGCTCGACTATGAAACTGCTCGACCGGTCGGACGTCTCGACTGTGAAACTACTCTACTGGTAGGAGGCTCGTCTGTGAAACAGCCTCGACTGGTCGGACTCTCGACTGTGAAACTGATCGACTGGTCGGACTCTAGACTGTGAAAATGCTCTACTTGTAGAGGCTCGTCTGTGAAACTGCTCGACTGGTTCGACTGTCGACTGTGAAACTGCTCGACTGGTAGGATGCCTCGTCTGTGAAACTGCTCGACTGGTCGGACTCTCGACTGTGAAACTGCTCGACTGGTCGGACTCATCGACAGTGAAACTGCTCTACTTTTCGGTACTCTCGACTGTGAAAACTGCTCTAACTGGTAGGAGGCTCGTCTTTGGAAACTGCTCGACTGGGTCGGACTCTCGACTGTGAAACTGCTCTACTGGTAGCGAGGCTCTGTCCTGTTAAACTGCTCGGCTGGTCGGCTCCTCGACTGTGAAACTGCTCGACTGGTCGGACTCTCCTCGACGTGTGAAAAACTGCTCTATATTGGTAGGATGCTCGTCGGTGAAACTTGCTCGACTGGTCGGACAGGCTCGACTGTGAAAACTGCTTCGACTGGTCGGACTCGCGACGGTTTAAACTGTCTCGACTGGTTCGAACTCTTCGACTGTGTGAACTGCTCGACTGGTCGGACTCTGGACTTTGCCGACTGTGATTGAAACTGCTCGTCTGGGTCGGACTCTCGACTGTCGAAACTGCGCGATTTGGCGGACTCTCGAGTGTGAAAACTGCTCTACTGGTAGAAGGCTCGTATGTGAAACTGCCTTCGACTGGTACGAAGCTGCGACTGGTGAAACTACTCGACTGGTAGGATGCTCGACTGTGAAACTGCTCGACTGGTCGGAATGCTCGAACTGTGGAAACTTCTCTACTGGTCGACTCCTCGACTGTGAAACCTGCTCTACTGGTAGGAAGGCTCGTCTGTGAAAATGCTCGACTGGTCGGTCCCTGGACTGTGAAACTTCTCGACTGGTCGGAGGCTCGACTGTGAAACTGCTCGACTGGTCGGACGCTCGACTATGAAACTGCCCGTGTGGTCGGATGCTCGACTGTAAAACTGGTCGGACTTTCGACTGTGAAACTGCTCTACTGGTAGGAGGCTCGTCTGTGAAACTGCTCGACTGGTCGGACTCTCGACTGTGAAACTGCTCGACTGGTCGGACTCTCGACAGTGAAACTGCTCTACTGGTCGGACTCTCGACTGTGAAACTGCTCTACTGGTAGGAGGCTCGTCTGTGAAACTGCTCGACTGGTCGGACTCTCGACTGTGAAACTGCTCTACTGGTAGGAGGCTCGTCTGTGAAACTGCTCGGCTGGTCGGACTCTCGACTGTGAAACTGCTCGACTGGTCGGACTCTCGACTGTGAGACTGCTCTACTGGTAGGAGGCTCGTCTGTGAAACTGCTCGACTGGTCGGACTCTCGACTGTGAAACTGCTCGACTGGTCGAACTCTCGAATGTGAAACTGCTCGACTGGTCGAACTCCCGACTGTGAAACTGCTCGACTGGTAGGAGGCTCGTCTGTGAAACTGCTCGACTGGTCGGACTCTCGACTGTGAAACTGCTCGACTGGTCGGACTCTCGACTGTGAAACTGCTCTACTGGTAGTAGGCTCGTCTGTGAAACTACTCGACTGGTCGGTCTCGGACTGTGAAACTGCTCGACTGGTCGGACTCTCGAGTGTGAAATGCCTCTACTGGTAGGAGGCTCGTCTGTGAAAACTGCTCGACTGTACGAAGCTCGCGACTGTGAAAACTACTCGACTGGTCGGATGCTCGACTGTGAAACTGCTCGAGTGGTCGGATGCTCGACTGTGAAACTGCTCTACTGGTCGGAGGCTCGACTATGAAACTGCTCGACTGGTCGGAGGCTCGACTATGAAACTACTCGACTGGTCGGAGGCTCGACTGTGAAACTACTCGACTGGTCGTAGGCTCGACTGTGAAACTGCTCGACTGGTCGGTCGCTCGACTATGAAACTGCCCGTGTGGTCGGATGCTCGACTGTAAAACTGGTCGGACTGTCGACTGTGAAACTGCTCTACTGGTAGGAGGCTCGTCTGTGAAACTGCTCGACTGGTTGGACTCTCGACTGTGAAACTGCTCGACTGGTCGGAGTCTCGACAGTGAAACTGCTCGACTGGTCGGACTCTCGACTGTGAAACTGCTCTACTGGTAGGAGGCTCGTCTGTGAAACTGCTCGACTGGTCGGACTCTCGACTGTGAAACTGCTCTACTGGTAGGAGGCTCGTCTGTGAAACTGCTCGGCTGGTCGGACTCTCGACTGTGAAACTGCTCGACTGGTCGGACTCTCGACTGTGAAGACTGCTCTACTGGTAGGAGGCTCGTCTGTGAAACTGCTCGACTGGTCGGACTCTCGACTGTGAAACTGCTCGACTGGTCGGACTCTCGACTGTGAAACTGCTCGACTGGTCGAACTCTCGACTGTGAAACTGCTCGACTGGTCGGACTCTCGACTGTGAAACTGCTCGACTGGTAGGAGGCTCGTCTGTGAAACTGCTCGTCTGGTCGGACTCTCGACTGTGAAACTGCTCGACTGGTCGAACTCTCGACTGTGAAACTGCTCTACTGGTAGGAGGCTCGTCTGTGAAACTGCTCGACTGGTCGGTCTCTGGACTGTGAAACTGCTCGACTGGTCGGACTCTCGACTGTGAAACTGCTCTGCTGGTAGGAGGCTCGTCTGTGAAACTGCTCGACTGGTCGGAAGCTCGACTGTGAAACTGCTCGACTGGTCGGACTGTCGACTGTGAAACTGCTCTAATGGTAGGGAGGCTCGCTCTGTGAAACTGCTCGACTGGTCGGACCTCTCGACTTGTGAAAATGCTCGACTGGTCGGGCTCTCGACTGTGAAACTGCTCTACTGGTCGGACTCTCCACTGTGAAACTGCTCTACTGGTAGGAGGATCGTCTGTGAAACTGCTCGACTGGTCGGACTCTCGACTGTGAAACTGCTCTACTGGTAGGAGGCTCGTCTGTGAAACTGCTCGGCTGGTCGGACTCTCGACTGTGAAACTGCTCGCCTGGTCGGACTCTCGACTGTAAAACTGCTCTACTGGTAGGAGGCTCGTCTGTGAAACTGCTCGACTGGTCGGACTCTCGACTGTGAAACTGCTCGACTGGTCGAACTCTCGAATGTGAAACTGCTCGACTGGTCGAACTCTCGACTGTGAAACTGCTCGACTGGTAGGAGGCTCGTCTGTGAAACTGCTCGACTGGTCGGACTCTCGACTGTGAAACTGCTCGACTGGTCGGACTCTCGACTGTGAAACTGCTCTACTGGTAGGAGGCTCGTCTGTGAAACTGCTCGACTGGTCGGTCTCTGGACTGTGAAACTGCTCGACTGGTCGGACTCTCGACTGTGAAACTGCTCTACTGGTAGGAGGCTCGTCTGTGAAACTGCTCGACTGGTCGGAAGCTCGACTGTGAAACTGCTCGACTGGTCGGATGCTCGACTGTGAATCTGCTCGAGTGGTCGGATGCTCGACTGTGAAACTGCTCTAGTGGTCGGAGGCTCGACTATGAACCTGCTCGACTGGTCGGAGGCTCGACTATGAAACTACTCGACTGGTCGGAGGCTCGACTGTGAAACTACTCGACTGGTCGGAGGCTCAACTGTGAAACTGCTCGACTGGTCGGACTCTCTACTGTGAAACTGCTCGACTGGTCGGACTCTCGACTGTGAAACTGCTCTACTGTTAGGAGGCTCGTCTGTGAAACTGCTCGACTGGTCGGACTCTCGACTATGAAACTGCTCGACTGGTCGAAGGCTCGACTATGAAAGTACTCGACTGGTCGGAGGCTCGACTGTGAAACTACTCGACTGGTCGGAGGCTCGACTGTGAAACTGCTCGACTGGTCGGACTCTCGACTGTGAAACTGCTCGACTGGACGGACTCTCGACTGTGAAACTGCTCTACTGGTTGGAGGCTCGTCTGTGAAACTGCTCGACTGGTGGGAGGCTCGTCTGTGATACTGCTCGACTGGTCGGACTCTCGACTGTGAAACTGCTCTACTGCTCGGAGGCTCGACTATGAAACTGCTCGACTGGTCGGAGGCTCGACTATGAAACTACTCGACCGGTCGTAGGCTGGACTATGAAACTGCTCGACTGGTCGGACTCTCGACTGTGAAACTGCTCTACTGGTCGGAGGCTCGACTATGAAACTGCTCGACAGGTCGGAGGCTCGACTATGAAAGTACTCGACTGGTCGGAGGCTCGACTGTGAAACTACTCGACTGGTCGGAGGCTCGACTGTGAAACTGCTCGACTGGTCGGACTCTCGACTGTGAAACTGCTCGACTGGTCGGACTCTCGACTGTGAAACTGCTCGACTGGTCGGACTCTCGACTGTGAAACTGCTCTACTGGTAGGAGGCTCGTCTGTGAAACTGCTCGACTGGTGGGAGGCTCGTCTGTGATACTGCTCGACTGGTCGGACTCTCGACTGTGAAACTGCTCTACTGCTCGGAGGCTCGACTATGAAACTGCTCGACTGGTCGGAGGCTCGACTATGAAACTACTCGACCGGTCGGAGGCTCGACTATGAAACTGCTCGACCGGTCGGACTCTCGACTGTGAAACTGCTCTACTGGTAGGAGGCTCGTCTGTGAAACAGCTCGACTGGTCGGACTCTCGACTGTGAAACTGCTCGACTGGTCGGACTCTCGACTGTGAAACTGCTCTACTTGTAGGAGGCTCGTCTGTGAAACTGCTCGACTGGTCGGACTCTCGACTGTGAAACTGCTCGACTGGTCGGACTCTCGACTGTGAAACTGCTCGACTGGTCGGACTCTCGACTGTGAAACTGCTCGACTGGTCGGATGCTCGACTGTGAAACTGCTCGTCTGGTCGGACTCTCGACTGTGAAACTGCTCGACTGGTCGGACTCTCGAGTGTGAAACTGCTCTACTGGTAGGAGGCTCGTCTGTGAAACTGCTCGACTGGTACGAAGCTCGACTGTGAAACTACTCGACTGGTCGGATGCTCGACTGTGAAACTGCTCGAGTGGTCGGATGCTCGACTGTGAAACTGCTCTACTGGTCGGAGGCTCGACTATGAAACTGCTCGACTGGTCGGAGGCTCGACTATGAAACTACTCGACTGGTCGGAGGCTCGACTGTGAAACTACTCGACTGGTCGGAGGCTCGACTGTGAAACTGCTCGACTGGTCGGACGCTCGACTATGATACTGCCCGTGTGGTCGGATGCTCGACTGTGAAACTGGTCGGACTCTCGAGTGTGAAACTGCTCTACTGGTAGGAGGCTCGTCTGTGAAACTGCTCGACTGGTCGGAAGCTCGACTGTGAAACTGCTCGACTGGTCGGATGCTCGACTGTGAAACTGCTCGAGTGGTCGGATGCTCGACTGTGAAACTGCTCTACTGGTCGGAGGCTCGACTATGAAACTGCTCGACTGGTCGGAGGCTCGACTATGAAACTACTCGACTGGTCGGATGCTCGACTGTGAAACTACTCGACTGGTCGGAGGCTCGACTGTGAAACTGCTCGACTGGTCGGACGCTCGACTATGAAACTGCTCGAGTGGTCGGATGCTCGACTGTGAAACTGCTCGACTAGTCGAGCCTCCGACAAGGAAACAACACCTAGAAGTACTCCTCACTGAAGATGCCATCTGCAGTTCAGGGAGTAACGTCTGATTGGAACACCACTAATGGTCCACGGCCACATAATGCGGAATTACTTAACATTAAGACTGGATAAACCTTACTACCCGCTTCCAGCATCACTTCACTCCGCTCTTAACTCATGCAGGATGCACATCTACCCGTACAGTGGGTTGCCGTTGCTGGATTCTAACTTCAATTTATGTGCCTCGTAGTAAAAAACGGCAGAATTTTTTGACAGAGCCTTGGTATATCACAACGATTTTATGAGAGAAATTTCAAGCTAGGTTTCTGCATGCAATAGTTGACAGTTGTTTGTAGATAGAATTGTGAAAATAGGCCTATTTATAAGCAGGTGTTATTTTTTTAGTTCAATTAACGGCCACATTCTATATGAAGTCAGACATTATTTAATATTTGCGTTGGACAGCCCTGGATTACTGTAGATCCTGGTTTACATGAATAATTAACTAGCAGCTAGGGAACGCTACAGGTACTTAAAGAGCCGCGACCACAATTTCCTCGAGATTAGCAGTTCTTATTTGGCTATGCTATTTATTATTAATACAAACAATACATTATACATCCTGCTCCTTGCCATCAGCTTATATTATATGACATACAGAAAAATTAAGCACTCAACACATGTCAACCAGTGAAGTCTAAAAATAAGTTTCATATAAATCAATTTCTTCCGTCGTTACCATTGTTCCTTTATGAATAATAATAATAATAATAATATTTTAACCTCTCCCTGTTAGCTACTTTTTGACGTGAATACGTCTTTAAATCTGCGTCCATAATTGGGGGAAATTCAAAAAACTGATGATAACAAAATCGGGGGATACAGTTTGGTGTTGCAGCTACATATCTACCATTAACATCCAACATTTAATTACACCTCTCGATAGATAAAGGATCAAAGAATTCGTTGCATTGAGTGTAGCTGTGACGCATCACGCGTCGGGTAAGGGAAAACACCGACTTTTTGAGGTAATTTCTCTGCATCACATAATTTCGTTTAGTATACATTTTCATTCGGAGTGGTTTCGACGTTCGTTTGAATTTCAATCATCAGCACTCGTCAAGATGTATCGACTGCGTATACAAACATTAGTGTGAAATACTCGTAATTATAGTGAATATCCATTCATAGTATTTATGTCCGAGGGCATTTTCATGCCATGCTTTGCAGTTTACTGGGGAATTATAGGTGTGGTAGCTTCCCGTTGCTTTCCACACCGGTGAAGGATGATGATTATGATAAGGATGATGATGATGGCCGGATGATTTTCGGGGACCGTTGGGACCTAAGCTTCCTGACATTTGTCTTACAGATGAGGGAAACCCCCGAAAAAACTTCACCCAGGAGCCTGTCCCGAACGGAATCGAATCAGAGCCCGCTGCGTGACAAGGCAGCACGCTATATACAGCGGTGGGCATAATGAATATATATGATGTTAAAGTAAAAAAGTAAAATAAATAATGCAAAGTCGGTCTATACTCGTCAAAAAGCCAAATCAAAATGTAGAGATCGTATTCGGTTGGAAAGGGCTTCTCAAGAGCAATCCAGTGTTACCCATAAAACACCATATGACAGAGTGAAGCGGTGCCGGGAACATAAAAGAATGAAGGCGTCCGAGCGGATCAACGACGGCGCCAGTATATCTGCAGCTGGGTCAAGTGGATGATGTAATGATGTAAAAGTGGATGATGTAATGATTATGATATACATATAATACGCCCAAAGAAAATATTACCCGTTACGTACATGTATTCACGTTAAACACACGGCCGTGTCCAAGATATAGCCACACTCTGATTTTTTACCTGCCCCACGCCACACGGACCTTATAATTGACACGATTTGGGTAGAGAATGTTTAAATTGTTGAACACGTACATACTGTTTTGACTACACAAAGACATGGAGGGCATTCCCTGTTGAGAGATCAGCTCAATGATGAGGCCACCTCGAAACAACACGAACATCTAAGCCAGGACACACTATCCACTCGTTGATAAACAATGGTTAATGATAGCCTAATGGTTTACGGGAACTATAGGGTCTCAAGATTCTCAGGCATATGTCTCATAGGTGAGGAAAACCCCCGAAGAACTTACATCAAGTATACTTGTCCTGATCGGATCGAAACTCGTGCGATGCATTGGCATTATCTCGAGACCACAACAGTGGAGCAAATATAATAATAACAATAATAATAGTAACTAACTCACTGGCATTATCGAACTCGCAGGATCATGGCCGCGCGAATGAAAGCTCTCCACACATCCTTATTCTGAGCTAGTGTTTCAATCATTCCCTGTATAATCTACTTCCCTTAAATCATGGTCAATGTTATTCTCTCACCCCATTATTGCTCTACCAATAGGGCAAATTTCCCTCTGGTTTTCCTACAAGAATTTTCCATGCCCCCTTTCAATCCTCATTCGTGCCAAATGTCTTGCTCATCGCAGTCTATGAAACTTAACTGTTCTCTTTATATCTAGTTTTCTATAATGATCATTTAGCTCATTGTTATGCAATATTCTCCATTCTCTATCTGTTCATCTATCTTTGATCAAAATTGTTCTTAAGGCCTTTATTCTCAAATACTCGTAATCTTTTCTCCTCCCTTAAAGTAAAGTCCATCTTTCCCATCCATATAATATAACTGAGAGAATAACAGTTTTATATATTTTCAATTTGACGTTTTTTTAGAGAAGCTGTGACAAGAGTCCCTGTAATGCATACAGTAATAGCATGCATTTCCAGATTTGAATCCATGTTTAATTTATGTTTGCATCTCATTCCTATTTGTAATTATTGTTCCAATGTATTTCAATTCAGCTACTTCTTCAAAATTTCCCTCATTTGTCATTAACTGTCCATTTCTATTGTATAATGTATTTCTAACGGGAAGTACTTATGTTGGACCAGTTGGATTGTAACAAAAATTGGAGGATATGTTGAATGAAGGATACTGAATACCGTGATATTAGTCATTTCACTGCAAATTCAATAGTATGCATAATATTTAACACGAAATAAGGAACAAGAAAATAGAAAAAATGGCTTAACATCGGTACATGACAACATAAATAAATAAAACATTTGTAGAAAATAAAATAAACAAATAAAAATAGAAAATGATAGTGTGGTGGAAGAGGGAAGAACAATAAGGGACAGGGAGAAAGATATGAACTAACGAAATAAATATTGGAACGGTACGGTTACTTGAAGAGCAGCGCAACGGAGTGTGAATGTTTTTTTTTCCACTCCCCCAGTCGAGTATTCGTACAGTATATACTAATTGTTTCTATTTAAACATAAAAAACCTCAATACATTGTAAGTACAATAGAATATTTGTTTTACGTTACTATTTATTGATTAGCATATTTATGGTGTAAAATAATACTTTTTTAGGACATAGCAGTATATTTACACGTAAATGCGTAAATTTACAGGTACTAATCTTGTGAGTCCATAAAATATTTCATCAAAAGAATAAAATGGACGTAATATATATAATTTACGTCTTAACTACGTTATAATCTGTAGTTCAGGAAAAAATTGAAAAACACGAAGAACCTTGATTGGAGGATGACCAGTTTGCGCATTTTCTGGCAGAAATTATAGAACAAAAATATTGGAATGGGTCAGAGGACGTTAGTGAAAATACTTTAGAACTCGAAGAATATGCTACTTGCAGTAAGGAGCTCACACAGGCCGGGTGTACTGAAGACTTTGAAATTGCCAACGAATCCATTGAGGAACGTGAAAGTTGAAGTAGCCTTGAGCCATCTCCTATTAAAGAACCTAAACGTCCTAACGTAGTCTGCCTATTCTGAAAAAAAACTTTGGAAAACATTTATGAATGATGTCAGGGGAATCTGTCCCGAAGTCCTATTCATAAATAATAAAAAAAATAACCATCATTAATTAATAACCGAAATGCAAGAACAGTTTTGAATTATGTAGAAAATAAAACATCTTATCTAGCTTCACAATTCAAAAACAGGGACTTCTACAAAATCGTCCAAATTAAATACTACATCCTTAATAAATTTCGAGATTCTCGAGATCGGGGATTGGCAGTGCACTATTGGCATTTACAAACATGGGCTGTTTTTCGAGCTAAGGAATTGGGATTGAATGAATTTAAAGCTTCAAAGACATTTATTTCAAATTTCTAAAAAGAAAACAAATTTCTTCAAGAAAAATTACCAAATCTGTCACTGTCAAGGATATTGAAAAAGAAACTCAAATTATTGAAAATTCAAATAAGTTTATAAGAGACGTTAATCAGACCATTCAAGAAAACTGCATACCAACAAAGAATGAGTGGAACTGTGACCAAAGCCAATTTAATTATGGAATGACAGGAAACAGAACACTGACAGTCAAAGGCGAAAAGCTCATTATTGCTCAAAATCTACATGGAACTACACATTCTTACACGATAGATGTTCTTATTTCAATATGTGGGCAACTTGGGAAGAGGTTATACGACCTCTGTTTTCAACAACCTACTGGAAACAAATTCGGGCCCAGTGCAATATAGAATTGAATACTCTTCCAAATGTGTATGTCGACTTTAGTGCCAGTGGAAAAATGACAAAAGAACATTTGAAAACATCCTTGAAACATGTGTTTAGTGAAAACATAGAAGTGGATTCACTTTTAGTATGCAATTCGTGGTCCGGGCATAAGGACGAACAATTGCTACAAGATTGTTTATCCAATAAAAATGTAAGGCTCAAAATTATTCCTGCAGGAGCCACCAAATACATACAACCACTTGATGTTTTTTTTTTCCCCCATCAATATAATATCTATATGCGACGACTTGAAGAATATGTGCATCTAAAATCAGATGGGGACGTGAAATTGTTTGATAGATTATTTATTATAAAACTACATTCCCTTGTATATCACCTGTCAGCAGAAATTTACTAAGATATGCGTTTTTATGCTTGGAAAAAATCTGGCTATAACATGGACCAAAGTGCAACGCGATTCACAAATGTGATTGAAAATGCATTTGACATTGTTTTTTAGTGAATGTGTCACATATAACTGCCCCAGGATTGCCATCATCTGATGGTCATGCTGTTCGCAAAAACGTTGTTACAACCATTTCATCGAAGGCCCTCATTATCACCATTGATGTCATGGTAAATTATAGTTTGTTTTTCTTACTATAGTACACGAAATTATAACCGATTCTGAATTTTAAGTAACAAAATGTAGGCTATACACAGTGCTCTGCTACCTGTATAAAGTATTCAAAAATAGTTATTGATGTTAACAAGGTGGGAAATTAATATTTACATTCTTCGCTCCGGTAGCTGCACTTGTCCTTCAAACCAGCTGCAATGAACAAACGTGCCGTTACGAACCGGTCAATGATGCGATTGAAATTTAATGACAAATAACACGAGTTTTATTAACAGATAGATAGATCATCGGTTGATTGTCTTTGACGTTGTCCGATTTCCAATAGCCAATTTTGTCGGTCCATCCAACCTCCCGGTTGTAGATATTTCTCCTTCATGTATAAATATATTCCCTGACACCAGGAGGGTTTAGGTTTTCCTCTGCCTCTACTTCCCTCAGGTTTCCATTCCAAAACAGATTTTGGTAGCTGATCCTCTTCCATTCGCTGGATATGTCCGTACCATCTTAATTGCTCAGTTTTAATGTAATGTAAAATAGGTCTTCAATCTTGATTTCCTCCCTTATAACCGAGTTCCTAATTTTTCTTTCTTCTTGAAATTCTTGCTGCCCTTCATATAAAATCCATTTCCGTCGCCAAAAGATACTTATTTCTTTTTGTTGTTAATGGCCAAAGTTCTGCTCCATAAGTAATGATGTTTTTACTTTTTTAATTTTGCAGCAAAATGAGTAACGTCATCATATTTAATGTCAATAAATTAACACATCCTCCAAATTTTTGTTACAATCCAACTGGTCCAACATAAGTACTTTCCTTGTGAGCATATTTTCTCTAGTTTTACAACGAGAAGCTTCCATGCCACTCTTTCATTTTCTATTCGTGACACATATTCTGCTTATCGCAGTCTACGAGACTTAATAATAATAATAATTATTATTTTTATTATTATGTTTTATTACTATTATTATTATAAATAGCATGAAACCCTAGACAAGATATTTTGATATGGCGAAGAAATTGTATTTTAAAAATCTTGCTCGTCGATCTCTTTCACGCTCATGTTTGAATTCATACATTAATGACCTCAACTTCTAAAGAGTATTTTTAAATTACACTTTATTGTAACTAACCAAGAGGCCATAGATTGATATTACCAAGAAATTGAAGTAAGATCGTAAATCTTGCTCAGGCACAATTCAGTTCTTTATATATCATCCATCAGACAAGAAATAGATGCACAAGAAACTGTTATCGAAAGGATAATAAAGAGAGCTTTATGGACATGTACAACGGATGTCGGGAGACCAGTGGCCTAAACATGTGTTAGATTGGATGGTACCAGGCAGAAGGAAGAGGAGGAGAAGTAGAAGAACATGGTATGAGGGAATATATAATGCCATGATGAAGAGGGGTATGGAAGAAGGACAATGGGAAGGTAGGAATCTCTGGAAAGCAGGAATCAAGGGCAAACTGCTGTAAAGTGGAAAGCCTGTATTAAGTAAGTAAGTATATATATATCATCCCGTTAAGCCTGGTTTACATATGATTCTTCCAGTAATCACTCTAACGCTGAAAGGAACAGAAAATTTGTAACTGAATAGACTTATTAAACATCAAAGGAAGTTGCTAACCACAGAGCTATATTATCAAAGAGGCCAGCGAGGAAATCCAAAAAGTAGATAAAAAACTTAATCAGAGAGATAAAGGATGTAGAAGTTTTATAGAAATAGAATATAAAAGACTAATGCGGCCCATAATCTCAGATCTATAAAGGAAGGAGATACTTTCAAAATCGGCGATAGATTGAAAACGAGGAAAAAATGAACTGTGGAGAAGACAAAAAAAAATGTATGAAGTAAATTACTGAAAGGAATACTATTTCTAATAAATCTCATACAAGTCTATTTTTTCTATTAGTGATTCAGTACAGCGTTCAATTTATAAACAACTAACTAACTCACTGATTCTATTGAACTGGTACATTCATGTCCACGCGAACATAAGCTCTCCATACGTCCCTATCCTGAGATAATGTTTTGCAACCATCCGCTGTATAATCTACGTCCCTCAAATCATGCTTCATGTTATTTTCCCACCTCATTCTTAATCTATCAACTGGGTGTTTTCCCTCTGGTTTTCTACAAGAAGTTTCAATGTCCCTCTTTCATTCCCCATTCGTGCCACATTTCCTGCTCATCGCAGTCAACGAGACTAAACTGTTCTTTTTATATCTGGTTTCCTATAAAGATGATGTAGCTCAATCTATTAGCCCGTCTGTTCATCTCTCTTTGGTTCGAAATATTCGTATCAACTTTATTCTCAAAAACAAGTAATTTTGTCTCATCTCTTAAAGTAATAGTCCATATAATTTAACTGGCAGAATAACAGTTTTATATATTTTCAGTTTTATAACTATACACACCAACACACACGTGTGTGTGTGTGTGCGCGCGTGTGCATGCGTGTGTTTGTGTGTGTTTGTTTGTGTGTGTGTTTGTTTGTGTGATTGTTTGTTTGTGTGATTGTTTGTTTGTGTGATTGTTTGTTTGTGCGTGTGTTTGTTTGTGTGTGTTTGTCTGTTTGTGTTTGTTTGTGTGTTTAGTTGTGTTTTTGTTTGTTTGTGTGTTTGTTTGTTCGTTTGTGTGTGTGATTGTTTGTTTGTGTGTGTTTGTTTGTGTGTGTGTTTGTGGGTTTGTTTGTTTGTGTTTGTATGTTTGTTTGTGTGTTGTTTGTGTCTGTATGCGTGTTTGTTTGTTTGTTTGTTTGTTTGTGTGTTTGTGTGTGTGTGTTTGTGTGTGTGCGCGTGTGTGTGCGTGCGCGTATTTCGGACAAGAGTACCTTTAATGCATAATTGGATGAATTTCCAAAATTGAGCCTATGTTCAATATTTTGTGTATCTCATTCCTGTTTGTAATTATTGTCCCTAGGTATATGAATTTAGTGTCCACCGCTGTGGTCTCGGGATAGCGTGCTGCCTTGTCACGCAGCGGGCCCGGGTTCGATCCCCGGTCGGGACAGTTTTTCTGGGTGGGGTTTTTATCGGGGTTTTTCCTCACCTGTAAGACAAATGTCAGGAAAACTTTAAGGCCCACAACGGTCCCCGAAATCATATGGCCATCGCAATCATCAACATTCATATTCATCGTAGTCGTAATCGCTTAGGGCTAGCGGACGCTCCTTGGCGCACCATCTGCAATCACCCATCATATCATCGGCTCCCCCAACCTCAACAGTGGGTTACAAGGAACGCCACGTCAGCGAGCAGAAACCAGGAATTTTGAAAGAACTATCCTGGGGCATTCTTTAAAAAAAGAAAAAAAATCGTGTATTATTAAGGAGTTACATCCAAGTTAGGTTCTTGAGATAGGACGTAAAATCCAGACTTATGGAAAACGGCTAGAAAAATAATTGAAGGTTTGCATGTAAGAGCGAAAATTCTTATTTATTTAATTACATATAAAAGCATTGTATGCTCTTATACAAAAATACTGAAACAATCCCTAACATTTCAAAGTATAGGTCTAATCTTAAAGACAAAAAATAAAAATATGAAATTAAAAAAACGACAATCATTCAGGTCATCCTTTTACCTTAATATAAGATTATATATTTCACCAACATAGAATACCACAATCAAGATTGTTTTAAAAAAATATATCTTTAAATAACTAAAAGGGAACTGTCAACCATTGCATGCCAAAACCTACCTTGAAATTTCTCACAGAGAAGCGTTGTGATGTACCAAAGCCGTGTCCAAGAAATTATCTGAAAGGCAGAGAAATCGAAGCCGAGGAATCCAGCAATGTGGCAACTCCTCTATGCGCGTAGCAAGTTGGAAGTCCCCTTGCTCGACTTAGAGGCGGTGTGGAGTGAAACATGTGTGGCGTAGATAGGGTTAAATCCAGTCTATCAATGAGGAGATGTACTACTTCCCTGTAGTTTAAATGAGGGATTTGGCTCTGAATTTTAGTGTATGCAGTTAAAAACGGCAGATTTTTTGACACGGTTTTGGTAATTACAACGCTTATCTGGGAGAAATTTGAAGGTAGGTTTCGGCATGCAACGGTTGTCAGTTCCCTGGTTAGACAATATTAAAGTGTATTATAAAAATATTATAGTTTTTACTCTGATCGATAAGTAGTAAGAGTTTGCTAACTCTAGGAGCCGTCTTAATAAACTTAAATGTTCATTCTAATTCACTCACTGGCACTATCGATCCTGGAGGTTCATAGCCTCGCGGGGGTGAGCTCTCCATACATCCCTATTCTTAAGTAATGTTTCCCAATCATTTATCTTGAAATTTACCTCCCCCCTCAAGTCATGGTTAATAGGTCTAATATTCTCCCATCTCATTCTTGGCCTACCTACTATGCGTCTTTCCTCTGGCTTTCAAGCAATAGGTTTCCTTTCATTTCCCATTCGTGCCACGTTCCCTGCTTAACGCAGTTTACAAGACTTATCTGTCTGATTCCCCATAAAGATCATGTAGATCAGTGTTATGTATTTCTATTATGTGACCAAAAAATTGTTATAAATAAATATGTCATAGGTTTATTTTATCTGGCACAGTTAAGACCTTAAGGCCTTGTGTCACTCAACCCAGTTAAAAAATACAAAAAAATACTGCTTCATCTAAATTACAAAAAAAAAATGTTATCTAGTATGCCTACGATAATTTTTTTACGATATATTTTTATTTAATCTGGACTTAACAAATCAAATATAAAATGTACAATATAGAAAAAATGAGAGAGAAAACTATTAATGATATACTGTAGAATAAATTTAACTCTCCAGAAAAATTAATTATTTAACAATACAACATAAAACATAAAGAAATATGTCGTAATGTCATACATAGGCCCACTTTCAAATAAAATATCTAAACACTTTAAAAAGTTGAACATTAATGTGGCATTTAAAACTAATAAAACTCTACAAAATATAATAAAAAAGAATAAAACCAAAACAAAAAAAAAATTATCAGGTGTATATAAATTGAAGTGTGGCACATGTGACAATGTCTATATAGGACAAACTGGTAGACCTTTTATCACTCGGATAAAGGAACACATGAGAGCATATAACGGAAAGTTAGAAAATTCAAAATATGCTAACCACCTATTCCAATTTAATCATTGTTTCGATCCAAATTTTGAAATTTTACATATTTGTGATAAGGGTAAGAAGTTAGATCTTTTGGAGGCTGTAGAAATTAATAAATTTAAAAATAGTAAAAAACTGTTAAATTCTCAACTTGATTTGAATGAATCCCCTTTGTTAAATTAAAAAATTTAAATAAATATTGTTGTATTGTTGCTTAGATCAGTTGGAACACAATTCATAATTTGTTAATATGTCTGAAGAAGGTACAGTGTACCGAAACAGCTGTCACTGAATTACATAATAAATATGAAAATCAAATAAAACTACGTTTTATTTTTATTTAATTAATATTTAACAATAGGTAATTGTATACGCGTGACTTAAAAGTACCAAGTGTGCGGCAACCCCATATACATTGAGGAGGAAATTCTAGGAGCGGGCAGAGGTTACTGTGAAAGAAGTAGAATAAGAGGAAGTGTTATGAAGAGAGATTGTTAGCAGACTGTTATCTTGTGACCTAGTGTTAATATTGTGATAAGAAGATAAGTTTTCAAATCTGGACGCCAGGTAACTAGGAGAGTAGGAATTCAGAAACTTGAAAAGAAATGAAAGAGAGTGCAATTTACATCTGTCAGTAAAATGGAGCCAAGAGAGGTTCGAAAACATTATCACAAGGGCGGATATTGAAAATGATTCGAACGCAAGCATTATGAACACGCTGCAGTCTCTGCGACAAGTCGTAGTAGCTGTTCCCAACCTTTTTCGATTCGCGAACCCCTTCCACAACGATCTGAGTTGTGTGAACCACTGAATTTTAAATATACATACTTACATGCATAAAATGTAATCCCATGTAAAATGTTTCATATCCTTAAATTAATTTAACCCTTAACGGTTAAAACCTAAAGTTAGTCTAGTTACGGATTAAAAGTTACACAATGTGTAGGCCTAGTTGCAATAAAACTAGTAAATGAAAGTTTTCGTAGGTAATGCCAAAGTGATTTCCAAATTATCGATAAATTCACGACTCACGAAGTGAGGAGTGAATGTATCTAGAGAATTTGGAAAACAAGAGTGACATTTGTTAGGACTATTTAACGAATAAAATTAAGCTGTTTACTCACAAATCATTATTTAAATATAGTTATTTTAAAATATTTATATGTTTAATGTAAACGGCGATGTTTAAAAAATGAGAAACGTTTGTTATGCGTCATTTGTTCATCACTGCAACCTGATCATATTATGTATTGCCAAAGGATCGCAATATTGTAAGAATGCACCCTAGTTGAGAAAAAAATCAAACACATCAAACTGTTTATAACCAACATTATAGGTTATTAATTAATTTCTGATGTCCTATGATGTAAATATGTCAATTATATTTTTCTGGAACATAAATTCCTGGGAAATAATACGTTTAAGAAAGGGCAAACAGTGGTTTCTTTTATTGTGGTATAATCAATTACTACGAATGTTTTTCTATTGTATACCGCAAGCAGTATCTGTTTACATTCGTGCACTATATCTGGTAGCCGTATTTCTTAGAGTTTCAGTCACTGCAAAATAATGCTCGGCCTATTCAGAATGTTAAAAAGGATGAGCTTTCTTTAATATGATAAACTTATTTGATAAATTCCAAGTGAAACACGACTGTAATTGGTCGTAAATCATAATTCATTAAAACGCGATTGGTCATTGACACCCATTTGGGGCATGAGTTAAATAGTCATTATAATTACTCGCCTTTTCCTTCGAATTCAGAAGGTTGCGCCTGCTTTCCATGGCTCAGAGCTTTGAAGTCAGGAACCACAGAAGTTAAATAAAGTCTCAAATCACTTTCAGCACAAAGTCTGTTTCTGTATTTATTTTTTTAAATAAGCATATGAAGAAAACGATTTTTCGCACTAATATGTGGATGAAATATAAATTTATTATTATTATTATTATATTATTATTATTATTATTATTATTATTATTATTATTATTATTATTATTATTATTATTATTATTATTATGACAACGCCGCAGAAATGAAGGAAACAATAATAGGCCTAACTTCGAAACCCGCCATTAAAGAAAAGTTTTGGCGAAGTCCTTGAAATATTTTGCGAACCACAGGTTGGGAAACTATGGTTTACATCATTATATATATATAACGTCACAACAATCGAAGTGTGGCAACACAAATTTCTGCAAAAAAGATATGAAATAAAAA
This sequence comes from Diploptera punctata, assembly GCA_030220185.1. Taxonomy (NCBI): domain Eukaryota; kingdom Metazoa; phylum Arthropoda; class Insecta; order Blattodea; family Blaberidae; genus Diploptera; species Diploptera punctata. Next base: position 24,672 of record JASPKZ010003080.1, read on the forward strand.
ATATACGATGGATCTGAATGACACCCGGTATGTTTTATCATTCGGACATAATGTAAATATAGTAGGAAATGTAGAACAGTTTATCTTGGTTGTGAATTACCATAAAAGTTGCTGTCAGAAAGTTTATTGTAATATAAGACAACTTACAGCAACGAAGTGACAGCAGAAATACTTGCGGGATTTTCAGTTATACAAGATTTGAAAAATGACATTTACAAGGAAAGACAGACACAAATTCATAAAACACACAATAACAGCTTATGTAATGTCACAATTTGCGAATCGTTCTGTTTCATCTGCATCCAACATATATATATAGTTTAAAGCAATAGTATAATCTATTTAGATTTAAGTTAACAATAACAAAGAACTTCGACAGTAATTAATTAACTCACTGGCACTATCGACCCCATAGGTTCATGGCCGCGCGGACATAAGCTCTCCATACTCCCTAACTGGAGCTAATGTTTTCCAATCATTCCCTGTGTAATCTACTTCTCTCAGATCATAGTTAATGTTATTCTCCCACTCCATTCTTGGTCTACCAACTGGGCGTTTTCCTTATCGTTTCGAACAAGAAGCTTCCATGCAAGTCTTTCATTTCCCATTCGTGCCATATTTCTTGCCCATCGCAGTCTAAGAGACTTAACTGTTCTTATTATATCTGGCTTCCTATAAAGACCACGTAGTTCACTGTTATGTAGTCTTCTCCATTCATCTGTCTGTTCATCTCTCTTTGGTCCAAAAATTTTCCTAAGTACTTTATTCTCAAATACTTGCAATCCCCTTTCCTCCCTTTAAGAGCCCAAGTTCCGCATCCATATAATGTAACTGGTAGAATAATAGTTTAATATTCAGTTTAACGTTTTTTGAAAGGAGTTGGGACGTCAAGAGTCCGTGTAATGCATAAAAGCAAGCATTTCCAGAATTCAGCCTATGTTTAATTTCTTTGTGCATCTCATTCCTATTTGTGATTATTGTTCCTAGGTATTTGAATTCAGCCACTCCCTGAACATTTCCCTCATTTATCAATAGCTGTCCATTTCCATTATATAATGTATTTCTTCTTCTTCTTCTTCTTCTTCTTCTTCTTCTTCTTCTTCCTTCCAAGTATTAGGCCAAGGCCTGTTACGATCCTATAGAAAATTTTCCCTCCACGTTTCATAGGACGGTCCAGTGATCTTCGTCCTCTTGGTATATAGTTATAAACAGCTTTGGGGATCCGATTTGAACTCATTCTTTCTATGTGACCATACATTTAGTTTTATTAATATTTACTTCCAGCCCCAATTTCTTAGTGGTACTCAATAATGTGTGGGTGTTGCTCTGTAGTATCTCCTTGCTATCGCCCAACAGTAATACATCATCAGCGTAAACTAACAGCTTATCAATACCATTGAGTTACAAACTATAAATTGGCATTTACTAAAAACCCACAAGTAATGCACTTACCATAAACAACTATTTTAGACATCCTTTTATACAAAAAATAAATACATTCAACGGTTTAATATACAGGATGTTAAAACTCCCTTTAAATATAATTACTATAAATAATTAAATTATACTAAACGTAAGGCAAAAACTAACGGCTACAATGAACAAATTATAATATCCAACATAACCAAACTTGAAAATGAATCTGATAACAGTAAAAAAGATAGCATTCACGTATTCAGGTAAATAAACATCAAAATTAGCCAATGCATTAAAACATTTTGATAAAAATATAAACATAGCATACACAACTGGAAATAAATTAAATAGCATAGTAAAAATAACATTGAAGAAAAAAATGTTTTTAACAACAAAGGAATATATAAATTAACTTGTAAAAATTACAATAAGGAAAGAAGAACCAGCATAAGTTTTAATATTAGATTTAAAGAACATTTTAAAGATTCGGTATACGCAGAAGAGAAATCAAGTTATGCCAAACATACCATTCAGGCAGGATATCAACACCCTCACAATATTGCATAGACAAAATAATCTTGGGAGAAGACCTACCTTCATCTTGGCAGAAAGCCATTATCATACCAATTTTTAAAAAAGGTAACCTCAAAGATTGTAATAATTATTGAGGCATTAGCCTTCTCAACAGTGGATATAAAGTTTTTACAAAAATTCTAGCTTCTAAATTACAAAAACACTATGAAAACTTATTAGGGGAAGAACAAAATGGTTTTCGTAAGGGAAGATCATGTGCCGATGGTTATTTCACCCTAAAACTTCTTATCGAAAAGCTCAAAGAATTCAATAAAGAACTACATATAGCGTTTATAGATTTTATCAAAGCATTTGATCGAGTTGACAGACAAAAACTTTTAGATATCTTAACTGATGATGGAACACCAAATAAACTGATCCAAACAAATTTTAATCTGTATAAAAATAACATCATAGCGGTACAAATAGGAACAGAATTGTCAGATTGGAAACATAAATTGCGGAGTCAGACAAGGATGCCCTCTATCACCACTTCTATTTAATGCATACATTAATGCTATCATCAGACACTGGAGATTTGACAGTTCATGGTAATATTCCTCTCTCAAGACACACAATTTTAGACACACTCTTATATGCAGATGATCAGGCTCTTTTCGGCAATAATGAAGATGAATTACAATATTCCACTCATCATCTTAATATAATAGCCCAACGATTTAACATGGAAATATCAACAACAAAATCTAAAGTTATGGCCTTTCAAGCGAAATTCCCAGTAAGAAGTAAAATTTGTATTCAGAATTCAATATTAGAGCAAGTTAATTCATTTAATTACTTAGGATATAATCTAACTTATAATGAGGAATGTGATATATCCTTTAAAATACAAAACTATAATAAAGCTTTAAGAATTATCAACCAAGTTTTTAAACCATCAAAAGTGCAGAGACACACAAGAATGAAAATCTATAAAATTCTCGCTAGACCCATAATCTGTTATGGCAGTGAAGCTTGGACCATCAGAACTCAGGATGATCGTCATATTACAGCCACGGAGATGAAATTTCTGCGACGAACTGCAGGTTATAGCCTTCTAGACCACCAAAGAAATTCAATAATAGCCAGAGAGTTAAACATCGTACCTATATCTGAATACGCCCAAAGATTTTAGAAACAATTGGCTAGCCCATATTCAGCGCATGGATCATCACAGAATACCAAAACAAATTCTTCACTACATTCCTCGAGGCAGAAGATCTGTGGGTCGACCTTTTCGGAGATGGCGGGAGACCGTAACGGGCCACTGGGCCTAATACTTGAAAGGACGATGATGATGACAGAATATTCCGACGAAAATAAACATAATGGAAGAGATTGAATTTCTACAATAAATAAATAACTTAATTGTAAACAAGAACACACCCAGTGTACACAATCCACTCTATAAAATTATCTTTAGCAAGTCAGTATTATATATCGAGGGTCGATGACAATAAATCTGCTTCCTTCTGCTGATGATGATCCTAGTCCCGAAAGGTCTACAGCTTTTTACTAGTCTAAGAAGTTGAGGAGATGATTTGAGGGAATTTTTAAGGATTATAGGGTTGATAAATTATATCTTCAACCAAAGTGCAAAAAACATTCAAGATTAAAAGTGTATAAAACATTGGCTCTTCCAACTATTTGTATGGAGCGAAGTATGGACATTGAAACAGAAGTATATATAGAGACTTATATCTTCCGAAATGAGATATCTTCGAAGGACTGCTGGACACACATTCATAATCATCATCATTATTTGTGGTCGTACAGCCCTTTTTGTTTAGACTTGACCTCCTTAAGAATTGTCGTCTAATCCTCTCTTTCCAAAGCCCTCCGACTCCTTCTCTTAATTCCTGTCTTCACAAGGTCAATCTGGACATCATATAATCATCGTAGTTTGGGCCTTTTACCACTTGGTCTGGCGTCCAATAATATTTTAGGACTGGACACACATTACTAGATGATAAACAAATATAATTTTAGAATAATTACATATTGAACCTTTAAAAATTAAAATGTATTATTATAAGTCAAGATGGATGCAACATGTTCATCGAATATAGGATTCACAGGATACCCAAGCAGATGTTATCAACCTGCATAAAGGATAAGACCAATACATCCACTCAAAAGACTGTAAAGGGTGGTATTTCTATTGAGTGCGAATGGCCTATATTCGTGAAAGGATTATGATGATGATTTGACGGAGATATACCTCTACATCTAACATCTCGCTATTCCTTCCTCATCCTACTTTATTTCATCTACCCGACTCTGGAATTCGCTTCCCTCATATATCAAGGACTCCCAGATTCAAGAAGAGCACACTAAATATTCCCTTAGACAGTATAATTACATAACCAAATTATAGGTCATTATTGTTGTTATTATTATTATTATTATTATTATTATTATTATTATTATTATTATTATTATTATTATTATTATTATTATTATTATTATTATTATTATTATTATTATTATTATTGTTATAAAAATGGATGAAGAGAGAATACCAAAGAAGATCCTTAATTGGAAACATAATGGAAGAAGTGTAAGAGGCAGGCCTAGAGAACGATGGATGGATGGAGTGAAGAGAAGTATGGAAGCTAGAGATTTGAGGGAAGAATATGCTCTAGACAGGAACCTCTGGCGACAAATCACTTTGGGTTGAAGGAGAAACACTGTATTGTGGAATATTCCTAAATATATATATATCACGCAGCAGGTCCGGGTTCGATTCCCGGTCGGGACAGGCTCCTGGGTGAGGTTTTTTCGGGATTTTTCCTCACCTGTAAAACAAGTGTCAGGAAGCTTAGGGCCCAACAGTCCCCAAAAATCATCCGGCCATCATCATCATCCTTATCATCATCATCATTATCCTTCACCGGTGTGGAAAGCAACGGGAAGCTACCACACCTATAATTCCCTAGTAAAGCTGCAAGGCATAGTATGAAAATGCTATGATTGTAGTGAAAGACTTTCCCCGGGCAGAATTACTATGGATGGATATATATATATATATATATATTATTTTTCCCTTGTCAACTGTATATTCTGTAGCTATGTATTATTAATCAAGTTGTAGATAATTCATAATTGTTATTAAGTGAAAGAGAAGACCTTACGATCTTAACTCCATCAGGTAAAATAAACTAAGTAAATATAAAAAATAATAAATTATACAGGGAATGATTGGAAACAATAGCTCAGGATGAGGATTGCGTGGAGAGCTTATGTCCATGCGGGCATGAACCTCCGGATCGATAATTCCAGTGAATTAGTTAGTTACATTACTGACAAGGTTAGAAAGTGAAAATGCTCATTTCCGTGGAGTTGCAGATTTAAAATGCACGTTACGCTGCATTAACATGGGATATTCTATTAAAAGATATGAGGTCACAACGCATGGTAATGCTATTTGTTCCTGACTTGAAATAATTAATGAACATCGACGCTACAAACTGCATTCACAATTCAGAAGGCTGTTTTTTACGTCATCTCAACTCTAAAGCTTTATTATTATGTTAGTTGAAAGCATACGTGTAACTGAATGCATAACATGTAGCCAGAACGAAGAAAATGAGATTAGTATGGAAACACTCAGAAAGTCAAGATGTAATAATAATAATAATAATAATAATAATAATAATAATAATAATAATAATAATAATAATAATAATAATAATAAGGGAAGTTCAAGACTAAAAGTGTATAAAACATTGGCTCTTCCAACTCTTTTGTATGGTAGCGAAGTATGGACGTTGAAACAGAAGGATATACAGAGACTTAGATGTGCTGAAATGAGATACCTTCGGAGGACTGCAGGATACACACTACTAGATCACAAAAAAGACATCTTAGAAGAATTACACATGGAACCTTTAGAAAACAAAATTTCTGATTATAAGTCAAGATGGATGCAACATGTTCATCGAATGGAAGATCACAGAATGCCCAAACAAATGTTAAGATATCAACCTGCAGGAAGAAGAACGTCCACTCAAAAGACTTCTGGATGGTGTTTCTCTTGAGGCCGAAACAGGTCAACAAATGGCCAAAATTCGTGAATGTACTATGATGATGATACGGGAAGCTACCACACCTACAATTCCCTAGTAAAGCTGCAAGCATAGCATGGAAATGCTATGATTGCGGTGAAAGACCTGCCCTCGGGCAGAATTACTATGGATGGAATAATAATAATAATAATAATAATAATAATAATAATAATAACAATTTTATTTATATACATGTATTCAGTGTTTGCACATCTTTCTGTGCCTAAAGTTTTATTTTCTTCTCCACTCGTCCCTATCTACCCAGCCCATCCCATCCAGTCCTCTTGTTCTCATTCCAGTTCTTATTTCTTGCATCCACGAGTTTCGGGGTCTTCCTTTATTTCTTCTTCCACGTAGACATACCAATGTTTTTCTGTGTAATCTTTATTTTACATTTGTCGTACATGCCCATACTAATGTATTTGTTTATATCTTATATCGGCCGCGGTGGACTATTGGTTATGCTCCTTGCCTCTGGTCCCGAGGGTCGCGGGTGCAAACCCGGCAGGGGTCGATGGATTTTTTTAGGATGGAAAAATCCAAGGAGCAAGTCCTCCGGGAGGGTCTTTAAGCCGTGGGTCCCGAGTCTGAAGATTTTCAGGCTCGTAAAAGATCATTAAGCCTGAATGAAAAGGCCTCTAAGCAAAATTTACCGAATTTCCCTGTTCTAGTACTGCTTTGGTTTCCTAGATGTCATATGAGGCGGAACGCTGACCACGGACCATTCAAATGACATCTATACGAAAACAAGTATAACTAAATTAGTATAGTTCAAATTCTTCCCTCTAGGGAGAGAGCGCCTAAATCTCTGTTAAGGGAAACATGGGCTTACAAGAATATCTTATACAATCTACTATTGGATAATTAATATTCATTTTTTTCTCGTATGACTATTTTTTTTTTTCAATTTTGAACATCTTACTGCTCTCCCCATTCCATCGACATATGTTCTTGTTCTAATTTTTTTGTTGAATTCCCATGCTTCAGATCCATATGTGACAGTAAAAGGTAAAGTGATCGCACTACAAGCCTCGGGAGACCCTTTTTCTTGACAATCGGCACTTGATGTCAGCCGTGACAGCCACCTTTACCCCCAGAACAAGCATCTGGTACTCATTTCCGTTAGAGGCTGGGTCGACCAAGGGTCGTTGTGTCGCCAGAGGGTTTGGATCAGTTTAAAAATTCTGACCCCACCGGAACTCGAACCCTCTTCTAACAATTATAATTGAATTATATATGTGCAAAATAATAATAATAATAATAATAATAACAATAATTTATTTAAGATGGCAGAGGTAGGGCCATTAGTCCTCTTTATCTTAACCAGCGAATAATAAAAAATATAAAAAATTATACACTTATTACAATTTTAAATATTAATAAAGAATATCCTAAACAATGCATAATGATAGTGTAATAATAAAACTAGCAAAAAACATAGAATAAAATAACCCTTAAATTGGCAATGTATCCTATAAGATGCATTGATTTGATTTAGTCAATATTTTTATAAAACAATAGATAAACAAATGTGTAGAAATTACTTAAATTTGTGTCAAATTACCCAATAATGTACAATAATAACTTTATTACAAGTTTTACAAGTTTCTGTATTCATTGCGATCTGAAACATCTTAATAACTGGCAGGATAAATTATTGTTTCGCCAACTTAAGGAATAAAATAAGAAAAGCATTATATGTGAATATAAGTTATATGCAAAATAGTGATCTATATAGTACTAGCTAATACCCGGCGTGCACTGCTAGGCCTAAATAAATTAAATATTGTGGGTTAATTATTTATATGGTATATACTGCGTCGAACCAAACATAGCAGTCGCTAGAGTAAATTTTTAATTTCAAGTTTCAGATAAACCCCACTTCTAAATGTTGGATTTCGCTGATTTTTGGATTGTACATACCTTAGTTTATTTTAATAGGATGTTCCTAATTTTGTTGTAAAACATAGAAAATTGCGATCGCTAGAGTGATTTTGAATTTTGGTTTCAGGTAAACTCCTACGCCAATGATTTTAGAACAATAGATACGTAACAGTTAAACACTCGCCGCATCTGATAACCACTATATACAGTACAAATTTTCGCGAGGATCGGTTGAACGATTTAGAAGTCTATAAAGGACAGACGGACATACATTCGTTTTTATGTAGGTTATATAGATTAAGAAAGCAATAATTTCATTATATGGTACTTAAAATATCAATTAACTTGGATTTGAATAATGATATTAATCCTCAGTTCCTGACAGGACTGGGAAGTGAGATCCATGCATTAGTCATAGATATTGTGAAACATAACATGTCCTGTGATGTGGTATCTTGTGATCATGTGCCTAAATTATGATGAGCCAATACATTTTGAAAACGCTTTGGTAAATAACTTGGTAAATAAGTGTGCAGTATTTGGAATATCAAAATATATGTATAATACAGACATCATCATTATCCGGTATCAATGCAGCTGCCACCGTCTTCCGGAAACCAAACGCCATTCCTCTCTATCCATCCATTGATCTTCCTCCAATCCTCTGATATTCATAGCTGCTTGTCCCCTTCTATCCAAGTTTTCTTCGGTCTTCCTCTCTTCCTCCTTTCTATTGGAATCCATTCCATAGCAATTTTAGGCAGTCTTTGCTCTAGCATTCTTTTGACATGGCCATACCACTGTAATCATTTCTTTTCTATAATGTCTGTGAAGTCCGGCTCCTCTTGTACACCCATAATTTCCCTTATTTCTTTACTTCGTATTCTATCCATTCTAGATTTTCCAGCTGATCTTCTTAAAACATCAATTTCTGTACTTAAAATTACTTTCATTTCCCTGGTAGGAATTTGCCAGGCTTCAGCACCATATGTTAAAATGCTCTGAATTATGGTTTGATATATTTGTAATTTTCTTTTTTTTATATTTTTACTCCACCAAACAGAGTTTAAAGCGTTTATTGCTTGTTTTGTTTGTGCGATTATATTTTTAATTTCCACTATGTTATCGCCTGAATGGTCTAATTTTGTTCCTAAATAAGTGCATTCAATACTAGGTTTTAGTTCTTCTCCAAAGTTGAAATTTATATTTTCCATTTCTTCTCCTATACACAGACTGTCATTCAGACATAGCCCTAATAAATTCTGAAATGAAAGAGACACGTGGTATAATGTCAGAGATTGAATATAAATCGGATCCATATATTATGAGCACGCTATATGTATATCAGTTAGGTCAGTTGTATTAGTCCGTAACATGTCGCAGTAATCAAAGTGCGGTGTTACAGGAGTCTGTACAATTACACCTAAGAGATGATGAGAAGATGAACGTAGGAATGTGTGACGTAATACTCGAGTCTTAACATTTCTATCGCGTGCTTAATAATAATAATAATAATAATAATAATAATAATAATAATAATAATAATAATAATAATAATAATAATAATAATAATAATAATAATAATAATAATAATAATAATAACAATAATAATAATAATAATAATAATAATAATAATAATAATAATAATAATAATAATAGCAGCTTTATTTTACCTGGCTGAGTTAAAGACCTTGTCTTCCACTCAATCAGGTTTTAAAAAGTACAAAAAAATAGTCTTACATTTAAATTACAATAAACATAAACGATTACATGTTATAAATACAATAAAATTATTATTTATAATGTATTTTTATTTACTCTGGATTTAACGAATTAAATATAATATATACAAGATATATAAAAAACGAGAATAAAATGTTAATGACATAGTATAAATTTAAATAAATAGAGAGAAATTAATTATTAGACAACAGGTAACTGTATAAGCGTAGCTTAAAAGTGTCAGGTGTGTGGCAATCCCTGATATCTTGAGGAAGGAAATTCCAGGAGCGGGCAAAGACTAACTGTGAAGGAAGTAGAATAAGATGGAAGTGCTATGAAGAGGGATTGTTAGCAGACTGTTATCTTGAGACCTAGTCTCAATATTGTGGTAAGAAGATAACTTCTCAATTCTAGATGACAGGTAACTAGGAGTGTAGGAATTCAGAAGCTTGAAAAGTAGTGAAAGAGAGTGAAATGTACGTCTGACAGTAAGACGGAGCCAAGAGAGGTTATTGAAGTGGTCGGAAATATCATCATAACGGCGGATATTGAAAATGAATCGAACGCAAGCATTATGAACATGCTGCAGTCTCTGCGACAAGTCATAGTTTAGATCATTATACATAACGTCACAATAGTCGATGTGGTGGTACTTCGTGTCCTGAAAATATTAGTTGCGTTTCTAATGTAACATTTTAATGAGAATTTTTGTTCAACTTTTAACAATAAATTAAATTGTGCATTATTCTCAAAGCATTTAAGTGCTTCAATTTCTGACTGCAGTTCATAAGGTCCCGGAGGCATTTTTTCTTAAAGGGAATTATTCCTGTGGTTGCCCATGATCTGGAATTGAGGTTAAGTTTAGGTTAAGAACTCTCCTGGCGCATCATTATCATTTATCACCTATCATATCAACGGGGTGACGTAACTCCGCCTTCCAGGTGTCACAACCTATGAAATGTAGGTATATATATTAATTGGTGTTTCTCGTATAATTTATCATATTTATACTATTATTATTATTATTATTATTATTATTATTATTATTATATCATTATTATCGTAAGTATTGAGGGCCTTATGGCCTTAACTGTGCCAGAATAAATAAAGTATTATTATTATTATTGTTATTATCGTATAAAATGTTGTTTGTACATGCAATTTATATTGCTACATTTAATGTATCTTTAACTGTTTATAATTAGTATAGTGTATATCTATATTTGTCAAATATGTATTTGTATTTGTGCTGGTTGAGTGGAAGAGAAGGCCTTATGGCCTTAACTCTGCCATAATAAATAAAACATTATTATTATTATTATTATTATTATTATTATTATTATTATTATTATTATTATTATTAATGTTATTATTAAAAATGGATTACAATTCCGCCAATGCCAGAGGAGAAAACCAGAAATTTCATCAAACACAACCTGGTGGCATTAGAAAAATAATAATAATTCTGGTATGAAAATATTAAAATCACATGATATGATAAAAGTTTATTTTCCTTATTCGCTTTCTTACATTGAACGTGCAATCTCGGTCTCACCGGTATCAGCACCTTCTCTACCAATTCTTGTTATTGAATTGACTGAAATACCAGTGTACTTAGATATAGGCCTACGTAAATTTGTTTGTTTCCCTTATAGTGCTTCCTCGCCACGAGCAAGTAGGCCTATAACCCTTCTAATAATTTCCCGGGCATCACTGTGTATTCTTTCTTTTTTCTTCTGTGGTTACATTATAAAATACTTACCCCTATAGAAAATTGATTGAATGCCTGCTAATATTAAAGTGGACTCTGTATTATAGTTTCCAGGCGGCAACTGTCTCCCTCTGGTTTAAACAATACATTGTTACTGTCAGGCAGAGCCGGGGAGTGATGTTAGAGGCTTCTAAAGGTACGTACACACTTGCGCGCCGCACACCATGTTCATCAGATTTGTACGGGATTTCAAGGTGCGCGCGCGCGACGCACCACGATCCACTCGTCGGTTTTTTCCACGAATACTTTGATGGTTCGCTGTTCAAATTTGGACGGGAGCGTGAAAGGTCGTTGTTTTCCGCGCGCATCTGTAGATTTTATTTTATGAGTTATTATGGAGTGGTCAGAAGGAGACATGTTAATCCTTAAATTCGCAATGTATCCTGCAGGATACATCAATGAATTTATTTTATTTAATATTTTTAATAAAACAGAAGAAAACGAACGAGTAGAAATTACTTAAATGAAATTAATGCTTTGCCAATTTAATTTAATTTGCCATAAGGATAATTAAAAAAAAAAGCTTGAAAGGAGATGCCTGGAGGGCAATAGGAGATCAGATGGATATATTTCCGGATAGGCCTATATGCAAGAAGAAGGTGATTTCTTTACTTTATTCCTACCGGCATGAGGAAAGTAAACTAAACAGCAGCCAAGGTACAGGAAAGCGTAAGTTGTAATATATAATTTTTTTCAATGTTTTATTATTATTATTATTCGTAAATACAATTGGACGGCGTTATGCATCAACCGACTAAGCGTCATTAAAAAGTGTTTGGTGTCATCTATTGCACTGGCTCATGAAGTACACACGGCGCGCAAGTGCATACGCACCTTAAGACGCCGCTCCAATCGCAAAGAACTGAAACTAGTTCTCTACCAATAATGTCTTCACATTTTAAAATGGCGTTTCCATGTCAACTCCGCGAGGATACAGTTTTCTTAACAGCGTTGCAACTTTTGTCTCTTGCAGTATTATTATAATATAGTATGTTAGTGCCAGTGAATAAAACGTGACAACGCCGCTTGATTTGCTAAATACTTACCCGTGCAAAATAGACCTACCTAACCACAAATCAAAGCGCCTGGAAACTAAAATACTGAGTCCACTATACCATTAACTTAGTTATTTTGACGAATAAAACACAATATTTATAAACACTGAAATAATATTAGTAACAGCAACACATTGACGAATAAAACACAATGTTATAAACACTGTAATGAAAATGAAAAACAATATTACTAAATCCGATACAATAGAACATTGATCTGCTTCGTTTGTGGATTATATGCGAACTAATGCCGTTTCATCCCACGTACACTCGCTTTCGCGTCAGTCTGTGGCGTCAAGGAGTGCAGCGATTACCCTAAGTAAGCGGGATAAGTGCTTCATTTGCTATTTGTTACTGACTATACATGGTTAGTATCTACGTCCGTGCGACGCAGCAATAGTGCTACTATGACTGGAGGTAAATGTTTCGCTGTGTTGTATAATAATTCGCAGCACATGGATTCATAACACTATTGTGCAAGAAAAGAGCGCAAGATTTTTTAATAACTAATATAGTTCAATGTGTAGAACCTCGTGCACTGGGGATTCACAGCGATAACAGCCCCCCTCTCTTCATGTTCCGCTCGCCTTTTTGTCAGCTCTTAGCTGTATTTGTTTTCATTTCGTGGAAAAGAAGTATCTAAATATATTTAGAACTTACGGGTTCGATAGTGCCTGTGTTGAGAAATGCTGCTCTAGGACACTCCTTGTTGTAGTTCAATGTGAGGAATATGCAAAATGCAATATTATTATTCCAGTGGGAGTGTTAATCACAACACACGACTAATTCATCATCACTTCCCCAGAGGAGGCCTAAAACACAGTATTGCTTCAAATCCTCAGAGACGTCAAGATGAAACCGCGGGAATGCATCACAATCCTAAAACAAATACACACTCTGATCATTGCAAACTCACCGAATTAACTAATATGTTATTTAATAACTCAACAGTCTACCACAGCGCGCTGTGGCAGCAGCCATGAGTTCGATCAATTTTGTTCAGAGGTCTCTTGCTTCTTTCTTCATCTTAATTTAACCTCTCGCTTTGCAGGCACATTTACAGGCCCCATGACATTCGTGCCTTTTACAGGGACACGACCCGTCGGGAGAGAATTTTAAACTCTACATTACATACAAACTTTTTTGTCCACACAAGGTGATGGAGGGTCTCCCTGGGTGAGTAATCTGCCCAATGCCAGGGTCACCTCCAAAATAATACGAACATCTAAGACAAAACACACCATTCATACTAAATAAGGTAAATATAATATGGATGACTGTGATGGCCGGGTGTTTTTCGAACGTCAGTCTCCGAAAATCTTGAACACAAATCTATTACAAATAAAACAATTATTATTACATACCTGGAATGAAAATAATATATATATATATATATATATATATATATATATATATATATGAAAAGAAAAAGCCTATGGGTTTATTAACATTTAATTCAATATTCCGTGGGAAAAAGAAGCTCTTCCAGATGAATAGAGAATCGATTATCTTACCAATTTATAAGAAAGGAGATAAAACGAATTGCAACAACTACAGGGGCATCTCATTACTTTCAACTTCGTACAAAATTCTAACAAATAAGCAGACTTACTCCCTATCCTACTGATGACATTATTATAGGAAATCATCAATGTGGATTTAGAAGAAACAGGTCTACAACAGATCAGATTTTTAGTATAAGACAGATTTTTGAAAAGAAATGGGAATATAATGGTACTGTACATCAACGATACGTAGACTTCAAAAAGGCATATGATTCAATTAAGAGGGAGAAGTTATATAGTATCCTGCTGGAGTTCGGAATTCCTAAAAAGTTAGACTTATACGAATGTGTTTAAATAGCACAAAGAGTAGAGTGTGTGTAGGCAAACAGTTTTCGGATACTATTGAAATTCACAATGGGTTGAAGCAAGGAGATGCACTATCTCCTCTAATATTTAATTTTGTTCTAGAGCATGCCATAAAATCTTTAGAGGATGAAGAAGGCCTACAACTCGATGGTATTAATAAGCTGTTAGTTTATGCTGATGATGTAGTACTATTGGGCGATAGCGATGAGATACTAAAGGCCAACACGCACACACTACTGAGCAACGCTAAGAAATTGGGACTGGAAGTAAATATAAACAAAAGTAAATATATAGTCACACATATAAATACATTATATAATGGAAATGGACAGCTAATGACAAATGAGGGAAATTTTGAGGAAGTAGCTGAATTCAAATATCTAGGAACAACAATAACAAATAGGAATGAGATGCACAAAGAAATTAAACATAGGCTCAATTCTGGAAATGCGTGCTATTATGCATTAGAGAGACTCTTGACGTCCCGACTCCTTTCAAAAAACGTTAAACTGAAAATATATAAAACTATTATTCTAAAGGTTATATAATATGGATGCGAAACATTGACTCTTACTTTAAGGGAGGAAAGGAGATTACGAGTATTTGAGAATAAAATTCTTAGGAAAATTTTTGGACCAAAGAGAGATGAACAGACAGATGAATGGCACGACGGGCCGAAAAGGCCCTAGGCTTACCATCCGGCTGCTGGTCTCACATCTACATGCGTTAATCACAGAGGTAGACTATCATACAGTAGGGGTGACATGTGATCAGCATGTCAGGTCCCCCAGCCATTATACTGGTTTTCTCAACCTGGAGCTACTACTTATTACAGCTACCCAAATGACTCACAAAGTTGGGTAGGTACCGGTCCCACACTGGCCGAAATTGAATGATAACATTTCTTCCCTCATGGAGACTCGAACGAGCAGAGCTCTGCGCCAAGGCTTCTTGCCCTAACCACTCGGCTACAGCACGGGACTTTTACATGCGTCATTTCTCATTTAGTTGCACAAAAAAAATCTTCTTAAACTTTTTAATTCTTAGTTATAAACTCATTCATTCATTTTGAGATTTTCCTCATCATTAAGGGTTTTCTCCAACCAATCTTAATAATTAACATGAATTTGAAAAAATAATAGTCATATATATGTCAGTTTGCAACAAACATTCACAAATTTCCCTTAATTAAAGTTTTCCATCGTTCTCTGTCCTCTGTGTCTTCATCTGTTTCACCAAATTTTCTCATTGAAGTTTGAATGTTCTTCCAGGTTGTTCTTGGTCTTTCTTTTCTATTCCTTCTTTCAAATTATGAACTCAAGTGTGAAAACATTTTTATGGGTTCACTGCTGTGGTCTGGAGGTAGCGTGCTGCTTTGTCACGCAGTAGGTCCGGGATCGATCCCCGGTCGGAACCAGTTTCTTGGGTGAAGATTTTCGTGGTTTTTCGTTACCTGTAAAATAAATGTGAGGAAACTTTAAGGGTCCAAATTGTCCCGGAACACCATCTGCCCATCATTATCATATTCGCCTCGTTAGATCAGGTTTAGATTAAGCCTCTCCTGGCGCCTTCCGGCTCCCCAACCTCAAAAGTACGTCATGCCAGGAGAAAATATAATATATGACGTAATTATAACCTGGTGGCATTGATTAAAAAAATTATGGGTAATTTGTGTGTTGATACAATCCACTGAACGCAACAAAAACGTGTACAGCGGGGCTATTTGAATAATTTCAACTTTGTTGACAATTTATCAGAAAAATATGTGCAATCCTTAGAACTGAAATATACAGTAACATTGCCCGACACGTCGTCTTCCTCGCTGGTAAGTTGGGTGCAATAACTTTTAAATTATTCAAGTTATGCAATTATTCGACTTACCCTCCTCATGATAAGTATGTAACGTTCAGCGGGATTTGAATAATGGGTGGGGCTATTTGAGTAACTGAAAAAACACAAGATTCTGTAATTTTCATGAAACTGTTATTAGAAAATAAGATAAATATAAAAAAGCAATACATAAGTACTAAAACAAAAATAAACATCAGAAACACATTCCAGACAAGTTACTTGCAGCGTCCACAATGAAATTGTTTGAGACCTTTCGTACCCACGCAATATTCGTGATACCATGTCTTACACTTTTAGCACTGTATCTAGTCTTTCTATTCTCCCTCAGATTCTATGTGGGACCATTTCCCCTGACATAGTCCAAATTTCTACTCAGCATCTTCATGTTCAGAGTCAGTTTGAGGTACAGGGACATCTAGACTGGAATCCGAATCTAGATCGATGTCCATCTACTTTCGTTTTGTTGTCCTTTTGGAAATAATGAGCCTCTTCTTTACATTCCCATCATCTGCCTGACTTGCTTTGCTCTTCTCCTTTTCCAACGGAACAGATGCAGTGGCCATCCACGCTTCAGTGAAAATTCCAGTGAAATGAACTTTTGACAGTTTTTCATGAGGTGTTCTTTGCTGCCATTTGGTTGCCCTCGCAAAATATTCCGTCTTGAGGGTCTTGGACACACATCTGTCTAATGGTTGTAAAGCATGAGCAGTGTGTACTGGTAAACAAAACAATTCAATATTGTTTTCCAGACATAATTCCAACGCAGTTTAATCTAACTGCGTAATATCGGATTATTTAATTAATGTACGATCAGTACTATTTTATAGTCTTTCTTAAAATATTATTTGAAATTTTCAAAAAGTAAAATAATAAAATAATGGCTAGGTTCTAAATCTCGTACAATCATTGCAGTTATTCTACTGTATCTACAATAAAAGTGAAAATGTATTTAGAAGAAAGAGAAAAGCGAACACAAAAACACAATTTTGACTATTCAAGAAGCCCCGCTCTCAGGTATTCAAATAGCCCCTCGTGACATGTTCGCTTCATGACCACGTAGTTTCCAAATAAGAGCATAGATTACAAAATGAGGTGGAGGGTTATTGGAGGAAAGATCAACAATCATATCTGTATGCCTTTCATTTTCCATGTTTTTCAATGTCCACGGATAAAACTTAACAATCACCAAGAACATTTTACATACTCAACAATCAGGACACCAGAGTCACTTACCTTTGATACTTTAAAATAATCAAGACTAAACTTCTGTAAACAAAAATCGAAATAAACTACTTCACTGAATAGAAAAGACTTTCACTAACAACATCCACTGATAAAATGTCGTCTTCTTCTTGGTTACTTCGCTGCACATCCGCAAAAGCTTAATATTATTCAAATAGCCCGGCTCTACCATAATATGTTTTCTTAAATCGTTATTTTGTAGGCAGCTTTGTGGAGAATGCGGTTAGACGTTCGCCTCTCTGCGTTGCGGTCACGAGTTCGCGTCTCGTTCATTTCATGTGGGTTTCGTGGTGGACAAAACGGAGCCTGGGCAGGTTTTTCTCAGAGTTTGTCCCGTTTATTCTTGCCACAAATATAATTCCCCATTTCTCCACACTCTTCTCATTAATTTCATTCATCTGCCTCTGTGATGTGTATCAGGAATGGTTGGCCGGCATTCTTGGAATGCATAGACCTTCAATATAAGGGCCTTCATTGCACCAAATTTCTCATCTCGCCCCTGAGTTGAACATGAGTCGAGGAATTACATTCTGGAGCACCCCATCTTGTACCTTAGATGTTTAAAGCAATACGCTATAAACCGGAAGGTCGTGGACTCGAGTCCCGATGGAATAACGGATTTTAACCAGTCGGAAACTTCTGGTGGCGCCGTGATCTAGGATCAACTCAGTCTCTAATATAAAAGAGTACCAGATGTTTGTATTAGAGGTTAAGATGTCCATCGTCCAGGGCCGATAATACATCTGATATCAAGTGCCGATTGTCTAGAAAAGTGGGAGCCTTAACCTCCTACTATACCAAGTGCTACCTAAGACTTATGGTCGGATCGTTTTACTTTTTATGTGCTCTGTTGGAACTGTTAAATTAATATTTTAAAAATTCACAATAAAATTTATTTAGGTACATAATCATAAAAAATACCTGGCAGGTGTCATGGTCCTCAACTAGGCTAAAATTTGTTTTTTTAAAACTGTAGGCCTTTCAGAAACCGGCTTTCATCTTCACCAAAATCGTTTGACTCAGATGGAAGACGGTTTCTGAAGCCTAACTTAGTTATTAAAAGAGAAATTTTAACCTAGTTGAAGACGAACGGCAACTGCCAAAGTATTATAATATTTTACTTTATGTTATTAATTACTATTTTATAACTTCAAAATCGTTGGACCGTTAATGGACATATATAATATTCATTGGCACTATCGAACCTATAGATTCATGGCCGCTCTCTATACACTCTTATTCTGAGCTAATGTTTTCCAATCAACCTCTGTATAATCCACTTCCCACAAATCATGGTTAATGTATTTCTCCCACCTTATTCTTGGCTTGCGTACAAGGCGCTTTCCGTCTGGTTTTCCTACAAGGAGTTTCCATGTCCTTCTTTCATTCCTCATTCGTGCCACATGTCCTGCCCATCGCATTCTACGAGACTTAATCTTCTTATTATATCTGGTTTCCCATAAAGACCATGTAGCTCACTGTTAAGTAGTCTTCTCCACTCGCCTCTCTGTTTATCTCTAGTTGGTCCAAAGAATCTTCCTAAGAACTTTATTCTCCAATATTTGAATTATTTTCTCCTCCCAAAAAGTAAGAGTCAATGTTTCTAATTCATATATAATAATATAACTGGAAAATAACAGTTATATAAATTCAATTTACACACACACACACACACATATATATATATATATATATATATATATAGGGAAATTCGGGCAATGTGGACCCTTCTGTTTGAGTGGACCCTGTTAATATATTCTTTAATTGGTGCTGCCCAAAAACAGAAAATATTTTAACTTCTTCCCCTCATGAACTTTGACGGGTTCAAGGCCAGTTTATTTTATTCTTTGTGTGAAGAAGGGTTTATTTGTGACATTTATGAAAATTACCACTTTAATAGTTTTTTCAAGCCAAGAATCAATTCTTAATTTCTGCTATTGAATATACAAATGTTGAAAAAAACTCCTAAATATATTATATTGTGTAGATGCTGTTTTAATATACTGACGGGTTTGGTTTAATATTATGTGGCATGGTGGCTGTATAAAATGATTAAACATAACGAATACGTATATTTTATCAATGAGGATGCTATCTGTAAAACCACTCACTTAATTAATTTTATTTAATATCCTTGTAATTTTACTAAATCCAAAGACCATCGCTTTCTGCAGTTGAATGACGTGTGAATGTTATAATTAACAATAATTTTTCAAATCATTAAATTAATATCAACGCTTTTTAATTATTAATCATAAATTAATGGAGTAAATAAACTTAAAAATAGACTAAAAGCTAAGGTGGACTCCGGGTTCCACTTTATCCGAATAAGGAACTTAAAGTGGACCTTTCTTGTAATATAAAAGAGTTTATGAATTATGAAGATGTTTCCATATTTGAATAAAATAACAATGCTATTTCATAGTTACAACACTAATGATAATCACTGTAATTAAACAAAACTCAAATCCCTTAATTAAAAGAAGAAAAACAACAAATTAAAAACAGGGGTCTAAATTACCCGAATTGCCTCTATATATACTTTTTTTTTTTTGGTCATTGTCAATTTCGTTGTGTACTAGATAGATCGGTGAAAACCTGTAGAAATTTAAAAAAAAATATATTTTCATAAGAACTACCTCAATGGCTTCATTCCTTCGGAATTCGTTAAAAAAGAAAATCAGAGCCCCCTAGAGAATAATTTGGACGGTACCTCAATATGACGTCAAGACTGTAGCGATGACGTCACATCACCATGGTGACCAGATATACAGGTTGTCATGAAATAGTAATAACCCTTCAGACAAATGCATTAATATGCAGCGTACACAACCTGCTCTTTATACTACGATTTGGTTCTGTCAGACTCAAATTAAAACCTTCTTCTCATTTATGTCGACTTTCCGGTGCTGCAGTGACTTTATTTAATACGAGAAAATGTAACATTCATAAAAAAATTACAAACTTAATCGATCCTACTTATTACAAATCGAAAATGACCACAACAATAATACAATATATATATATATATGATATGAAAAGAAAAATAAATGTCTGAGTCGGGATTTGAACCCGAGCCTCTAAACTTTGTACGTTTAGCGCTCTAACCATCTGAGCCACTCAGGTATCCTATCACAAACATTTACTTTTCTTATATATGTAGTATTCTCAATTTACATGAGAGGTAGCGAGAAGTCGTTCCAATTGCCATCTAGTGGCCACCATAACAGGTAAGCTAATTTTTAAAGAGAATATTTACTCTATAGCAGTAACGCTTGTATATTTAAATGTTATAACAATATTTTTGATATTTGGCAATAAATGCAAATATGATATGAAAAGAAATAAATGCCTGAGTCGCAATTTGAACCCGAGTCTATAAACTCTGTACGTTTAGCGCTCTAACCATCTAAAAAAATTGCTTAACTGTTATGGTGGCCACTAGATGGCAGTTGGAACGACATCCGGCTACCTCTCGTGTAAATTTAGAATACTATATATGTATAAGAAAAATAAATGTTTGTGTTATGATACCTGAGTGGCTTAGATTGAATACATATTATAAATAATGTGTACTGTATATAGCTGTAGATATAGATTTTATTTATAATATGCATTCATTGTTCTGATACACGTGTGTAGCCATGTATTATGATTACTTTTTTTTCATGGAAAAATAATGCACGTACGGCCAAGCAGGCCCGTGCGCAATGTAAGTACATATGTATATTTAATTTTATTGAAGGCCTACATCGATTGTATTCATATTAACAATTGAGTAGATTGAAATAAGTTACAATTTTATAATTTTATATTATCTAACACCTCTACGGAATTTTTCCAAGATTTTTTATTAGAATTGCCACTGACATCTTATACCTGAAAAGATGGATTCCTTAACCTCCTACCACTTCAAATGCCTCCTGTAGTTTGTGAATTGCAATGGTTTCACTATCGGGATCGGATTTTACGAGCTTATGCTTCTAAAACTAAGCACACGATTATGTTATGAGCAATGTCTTTAAAACGTTTTCCCAGTGTCGACAGAGGCAGTGTTGTGTGAATGCGAACTTAATAGGCTACAAAACAGACTTACTGAGGATACCACTTCATTTCTGTAGAGGAAAAGAAAAAGATACAATTAAAAATGGGACTTTTAATTAAGAACAGAAAATTGCAGACATACACAGCGGAAAAGAAAGTAATTTGTTCCATGAAGACGGATACGCGAGTCCTATTTTAAATTCCTATTTCTTCCCTACAGGAATACGCCATTAAGTTCTACCCTTATGTACTTATAAGAAAACTAACGACCTACAATCAGTCTTGCTACATTCTCAACGGAATGTTACTTACGTCATCTATTTTCAAGTTTTCTGATTTAACAATAAGAGTACTTTGAAAAAAACAGAAGAATAGCTTTTTCATATTATCTGAAATGTAATCCACTTGTAATGCAAATAAAGCAAACGTAAGACTGCATTTTCATTGGTCGAAAAACGATTTTACCTTCAAACGTGTAAGAAAATGTATTACTCTCTCTATCATTTGAAATGCAAAAAAGAAGAATAATAAATAAATATATTATCTGGCACATGTCTATATACGTTATATAGGAGAATTTAAATATATAAAATTACAATTTTAATAGATTAAATGAGCATTTTTATATTCTTACGCATGCATAATGTAGAATACGTTGGAATTTCAGTTGTTTCAAAATGGCCGCTTCTGTATGATAATAAAACATAGGAAAGTAAAGCATTTGAAAAGCGGATAGAAAAATAATTACAACTTAAAAATAGTTTATTACATGTGGATGATGCATTTGAGTCGTGCTTCAGTCTATTCTGACTCAACAAAATGGTTGAAGGTGTCGTGTCTTCTGTTGCTGTGTCGCCATATAAATTATTAAAACACAAGTCGGACGAAATAAATACTGTCTTATTTTAATAAAATTTAATTTAATTATTAAGTAAAAAAGTTTAAATTATATAAATTTTAATAAATTTATTAATTATTAATCCATATGTGTTTGGAAGTTTTTATATAAAAAATAAGATACTTTTTAAAATAAATAGATATTATCATTCACAGTACAAACCCTTGACTAGTGTTAAAAAAAACAGTTATTTTATATGTATTTCACAACTTCAGTGAAAAACTTTACCAGCTTTCTTCTAATTTGCCCTATTCAACGATCACATGTCTCATCACACGTGCTCCCTGGTCAATGTGACAGTAATTGTGGCGCGAAATGCGGAAGGATACAGCTATATACAGTACACATTATTCTGAAATGGTAACTGGTCATGGAAAAAATAAATCACATCTTTATCGTATTAGAATATTAAACAACGCAACCTGTCCATGTAGAAAAGCAATTCAAAATGTAGAACATCTTCTTTATAATTGTGAATTGCAGCAGCATTCTAGAAATAAGTTGAAAGAAGAAATCAGCAAAGAAGGAGGAACATGGCCTGTGACGGAGAAAGACCTAATACACAAATATTTAAGACATTTCAAAAAATATATAAAAACAGTAGTGTACGAAAATGAGTGATAAACAAGTGACGAAGGTAAAAAAAACATGTAAACAAAAAGCAAATATGTGATGTTATGTAATGTTATGTTATCTGATTTTATGTTTGTTATGTTATGCATGTAATATTACTACGGTAATGGGGCACGCTGAAAAAAAAATGAAAAAAATGAAAAAGTACACATTAATACATATCTACATTTATCCATGAAAAGACCATGTGTGTAGATATAAACAAGTCTCATTCTATATATTAATAATTAAAAAAGTGCTATAAAACAAATTAGGAAAAGAGAGAGAGAGAAGAAAAAAAAACATACATACATTCACACCCCTACTTACACACGCGGGCGCTCATAATCCCCCCCCCCCCCGTCCCTGCAGACATCAAATACGCTGTCAGGCTATTCAACTTATCAAGACTACTTATTACTTAATACAATTGAAGATCGAAAACAAATACCATATTGATATACTATTCTTATTATTGATAATACATGTATCCTTAATTGATCTCCGATATCCACCTTTTTTGATGACCTTGGGATATACAGTTATAGAACTTGGACATAAATTCCCAGATGCAGATACCCTTAAAATGGGAGACTTTAATGGGAGAACTGGGGGAGTAGAAGGAGAGGAAGATTTAAGAAAAGTATTTCGGGCGAGTAAGGATAGGATTATTTTTTGAAAATTAAATTATGTTCCCATATAGAAATATATTATATAATGGAAATGAACAGCTAATGACAAATGAGGGAAATTTTGAAGAAGTTACAAATAAGAATGAGGTGCACAAAGAAATAAAATGTAGGCTCAATTGAATAGTTACCCCGAAAAGAGATCTAATCCACAAATTTTGAAAATTGAGTTTTCAGTGGATTAGTGATCTATCCGGATAATATCACGACATGGTGCACGTAAAACTACCCATACTCTCTTCCAGACATGCTTTATTTATATTTAAAAGTTGGATTTCAAGCGAATAGTGATATATGTGTAATAAAATGGCGGAATCAGTCAAGTCATGAGTAGCAGTGCAGAAAAACAATTATTGTACATATGCAAGTTCATTCCACCACAGTTCCGTGAATTCTAATAAGAATCCTAGAGAAATTGAGTGAAAATAAGAAAGACACAAAGAATGTAACGAAATAACATTAAATGGAAAATAAATACTGAAAACTAATTAAATTAGAATTTTTTTCTAACTGAAGCAGTGTTCAATATGTATTATGTATTTCTTATTATAGTATAGTTAGTTAAATACCGGTATGTGTTAGATCATTTTTCCACTCTCCACTCACCGCTGTGGTCTCGAGGTAGCGTGCTGCCTTGTCACGCAGCGGGCCCGGGTTCGATCCCCGGTCGGGGCAGTTTTTCTGGGTGAGGTTTTTCTCGGGGTTTTTCCTCACCTGTTAGACAAATGTCAGGAAAACTGTAAGGCCCAAACGGTCCCCGAAATCATATGGCCATCATCATCTTTATCGTTTTCATCATCATCATCATCATCATCATCATCCTTCACCGGTGTGGAAAGCAACGGGAAGCTACCACAACTACAACTCCCTAGTAAAGCTGCAAAGCATAGCATGAAAATGCTATGATTGCAGTGAAATACCTGCCCTCGGGCAGAATTACTATGGATGGATACAGATAGATCACTTTTGTACTCAATTTTGTATTAAATTGTTAATATTTAGTTATTAGCATGTTATTTTGCATTTAAATTGGCTGTATATGATCCCAATGGGATGAGATATTAAAATGTGTATGATGTAATAAAGGTAATAGCCTCAAAATGAACATTATAGTTTTTTTCTTTTTTCCCAATAATTTTTAGTTTTTGGGTTAGATCTCTCTTCGGGGTAACTATTTAATTCTCGAAATGCATGCTATTACGAATTACAGGGACTAATTTCGTCCCAACTTCTCTCAAAAAAAACATTAAAAATGAAATGTATACAACTGTTATGTCTCCAGTTATATTATAAGGATGCGAAACATGGACGTAATGCCATTCTCGCCCACGCCCAGCATTGAAGTGAAGGATTTTTGCTTCCACCTCTGGGGGCGGAGCTTATCTCGCCATGGAAACCGTGACGTCACCCGCTGATATGTAACGTAACGAAATACCACAAGTGAAGTAGGGAGAGAAATAAAGCTATCTGCTTCTTGGCTTTGCATATCGCGGTATTCGACTATTGTTATGATTGTTTAATGAGACGAATCGTTCACTCAGCCTTAATTTATAAGGAAATTAGAGAATAAAGTAATTACTTAAAGATAAGCTAATCAAACTTATGAATGATTAAATAAGCTACTAAGCAAAACAATTACCCGACCTAGGTCATATTTATACTTGATCTACTCAGGAAAACGAGTACGATACGATTACGATATTATTAAATGCAAATCATATGATCTATCGAAGTTGATATTAAGGTGAGATGGTAGGCCCTATCTCATCAATGTTAAAACATATTAATTTGAGACTTATTTTCTCAGGAACTACTAGATGGATTGTAATGACATTTTTACAATATATTAAATGAGGCTTCTAAAGATCACTGAACCTCAGTCAAACTTGTATCTAAATATTGATGTACTATATAAGTTTTGCACTAGTCTCTTTTTTATTTAAAAAATAACTTTAAAAAATCATAAGTGAGAATCTATACAAGGGATCATCATGATTGTGGTTCCATAGTGTTAGTACAACTAGGTTTACTGCCTGTAAAAATGTCATGTAAATATCGGTAATAGTTCCTGAGATAATGGGGCAAATGTTCAAAAATGTTTACTTTCGAGAAAACAAGGTTTAAAGATAATGATATTACAGGCTGACAGCTGTCAATTGTTTTTATAACGTTAATTAACGCACTTATAACTCGCGTTCAGTAAAAAATCATTAACAGCAATGTTTAGAAAAGAACTGACTATTCAATTATGGAAAAAAAAACACAAAATTGGTTTTGTTTCAAATTTTGGCCTTGCGTCTTACCTTAAGGGGAATTAATGACTAGTTATGAATAAAACGGGAGAGACACAGGTAGTTGAACCCTTCCCCATTGTTAGATTACACTAGAGGAGACTAGATATAAAGAAGGGACTAGGAAGTAAATCTCTTTGTCCAAAGGAATTTGCGAAAATTCTTTTCAATAGCAGAAGCTATACAATTACTAATCTGAACAGACAGGTGAATGGAGAAGACTGCATAACAGTGAATTGCATAGTCTTTATAAGAAGCCAGATATAATGAGAACAGTTAAGTCTCGTAGACTGCGATGGGCAGGACATGTGGCACGAGTTGGGAATGAAAGAAATGCATGGAAGATTCTTGTAGGAAAACCAGAGGGAAAACGCCCAGTTGGTAGACCAAGAATGAGGTGGGAGAATAACATTAACTATGATTTGAGGGAAGTAGATTATACAGGGGATGATTGGAAAACGTTGGCTCAGGACAGGAATATATGGAGAGGTTATGTCCGGGCGGCCATGAACCTACGGGTTCAATAGTGCCAGTGAGTTAGTTAGTTAGTTAGTTAGTTAGTTAGTTAGTTAGTTAGTTAGTTAGTTAGTTAGTTAGTTAGTTATACAATTACTAATCTCGGCGCGATTACAGTAAATATACAAAGGACAATTTATGGTCGGAAAGTTTTGAACTTGCTGCAAATAACATCGTTTACTAGCGTGGGAGATTATAATCACAGGCAGTAGGCCTAATAATTATTGGAACCACACCTATGCAATGGCTAATCACCGGGAAAACCGGAGGCCTAAGTGGCATAACTTGGTCACACTGTACTCGAATCCACTAAGGGTAGCACCCACTACTTGGTGATGTCACGACCATCCATGTGATTATAAATCGCCGAGATACCTTCTCCATGTAAAAAAGATACCCAATCGCTCGTATTTCAGCCTAGGTGACGATTGATTGATCGCAAGACTAAATGGTGGGAGATGTAGTTTACCTTATTGACGAATATACTAACCCCAGACACTTGCGTCTTGTACTTGCGACCTTACATCAACACTCGCACGTCGAACCCTAACTCTCGCGCAACGGCACCCACAACTTGGTGAGATAGTAAGTCCAAGCGTTTATGGACTTACTAAAATTATTAAAGAAGCAGAAAATAACTTGGAAATTATCGTGAGTGAAAATATTAAACTTACGATTGTTCGCAAGTGAGAAATTGTATTAGTCATTCAAAATATCTCTGCAGGCGGAAGAATTACGAAACTCTGTTTGTTGCTACACGTGACGTCATATTAGGCAGTGTATAATGTCAGCGTTCCACGTCTCATTCCCCCCTGCGCTCAAGATAGCAGTGTAACGTGTTCTATTCCTGCATAAACACGACTGCAGTGCCCTCCGTCAACAACTGCACTTACTCCTTAAACGGGTAATAACTTAGTGATATTTAACTAAATCGTTAATTTGTGGGAGTGTAGTGATCATCAAGCCGAATGAATTATCAGTCACCTTCCAAGTAGACAACATAAAACATACGAAAAACTCTCCACAATCGAGTTCATTCGAAACTACTTACAACTTCAATTATAAATTTGTAATCACCAAATGACGTTCTTGACTAAAACACGTTAACTATTTTATTCGACTGTCACTATTAATTCTGCCCGACGAAAGTCCTTGTGCATCCCTGAGAAGAGAATCCCACGCCTACCGCCCAACTTACATGACTAGACCGAGTGTCCAAATTCCTCTTACCTCGAGGAATCCCACCAAATCCTTTGTCACTTATACCGTTATAGAAATGACCCATATTAAAATCTTTCTTTATTAAACATAAATCCTGTTAATGATGTAGTGTGTGTTTTATTGCAAATAACTTTTCAAGTTAAAAATATTATGATAAAAGCAAGTTGTAAATTGTGGGTGTCCTATTGATGCTCTACAAATATGTAGTACAGAAATTAATCGTTCAGGAAAACGCTACAATCTTATCTACAAATGGTCATGGTTTAAGGAATTTCCATAGTTGTACTCCTCTCAAACTCTATACAAATTGTTTTGTTGGTATTTGCTTGCTTTTTAGCAATAAATTCAACATGGAATAGAAAGAACTTCTACTGCAGCTAACGAAGGCATTCCCATTCCATGAAGATATCACCGACAATTTTGCAGGCTTAAAGGACCGAACGGTCGATTTGATATACAAGAAACAGATGTGTACGAAGTCTGCCGCGATGGACTAGTGGTTATGTTCCTTTCCTCTGGTCCCTAGAGTCTTGGGTTCAATCTCGGCCAAGGTCGATCAATTTTTTGGACGAAAAATCCAAGAATCAAGTCCTCCGGGAGGGACTTTAAGCCGTGGGTACCGAGATTTTCAGGCTTGTGAAAGTTCCTTAAGCCTGAATAAAAAGAGCTCTAGGCAAAATTTACGGACTTCAACGTTCTAGTAATACCTTAGTTGCCTACTAGATGTCTCAATGAGTCGGTGTATTGACCGCGTGCCATTCATTATATATATGGGCAAATAAGGTAATTAAATTAAGTTGTTCTAGTGGTTACTGACAAAGGAGAGGCTAAAGCTCAATATTGGGTTACAGCATTGTAGATAGATGTGTATAAATAATTGTTGTTACTAGCTCTTAACAGTTATTGTCCCAGTTATATTATATGGATGCGAAATATGGACTCTTACTTTAGGGAAGGAAATAAGGGTACCGGTATTTGAGAATAAAGTTCTTCGGAATTTTTTTGGACCAAAAAGGGATGAACAGACAGATGAATGGAGAAAACTACATAATAATGAACTACATGATATGTGTAGGAAGCCAGATGTAATAAGAACAGTTAAGTCTAGTAGACTGCGATGGGCAGGACCTGTTGAATGTATGGAGGATGGTAGAGGTGTATGGAAGCTGCTTGTAGGAAAACCACAAGGAAAACGCCCTGTCAGTAGACCAAGAATGAGGTGGGAGAATAACATTATCTTTGATTTGAGGGAAGTATATTATATATGGGATGATTGGAAAACATTAGCTCAGGAGAGAGATGTATGGAGAGCTTATATCCACGTGACCTTGAACCTACGAGTTCACCTAACTTCAAAGCCACGAGCCGCCACTGGCCTGTAAATAAGTACGAAATTTAAAACATTCAGAAAATGGGATGTTACTGGTGGTAACATTACAAATGGTTTCTAACTGCCGACAAGTTATCTTACGTGACGTTTTAAATTTGTTACCAACTGCGACATCGCAAAGTTTCCCGCTGCGGACATGTCAAGCAACCGACACGTGATTACATCCCCCTCCCCTTTCCCTAAGACTAATGAAGGCGAACTCTCAATGGTTTGTGTGGTGACGTAAATTACAGAAGTTTCACCCAACTACTCGACCTGCTATAGGCTACTACCTGTAATAGTCTAATAGTTACAATTTGCATTTCATTAAACAATGGGAGTGTAAGTAGAAATAAATTATGGAACATACAAGAAATGAAAGGAATTCCTCAACATCTTATCAGAGCCATTCAGAGTTTATATATAGAGACAAATTTTAAAATAGACTGCGGAGATAAAATTAGTAAACAAAACATAGAAATAAACCAGGGAGTAAGACAAGGGTGTCCATTGTCACCAGCATTATTTAATTTATACTTGGACCATGTCATAAATAAATGGAAAGAACAAATTAATATAAATAGTGTATTGACAACTCTGCTTTTTGCAGACGATCAAATAATAATGACAGCATCAGAAAATGCTTTACAACAATTCCTTTATACTTTAAATAATATCTCTCTAAAATACAGTTTAAGATTATCTACATCTAAAACAAAAATATTAGCTCTGAAAGGAAAATGTGCAATAAGAACAAAAATAATGATAAACAATGTAATTATAGACCAAGTTCGGAATTTTAATGATTTGGGATGTCATTTAGACAATGACAGAAATTTAGATAAACACTAAAATACAACGATTCAATTATCTATGTGGCACAATTATACGCACTTTATTGAATAAAACTAGAAAAGAAACTATTTTCAAGCTTTACAAAGTATTGGCAGTTCCATCTCCTATCTATGGATGTAAAACCTGGACATTAACAAAGGCAGATAGTAAACAAATAGAGGCTGCTGAAATGAAGATGTTGAGAGCAATAGCAGGATACCAAAGGACCGATAAAAAGAAAAACAAAGATATAAGAACAGAACTTAATATATTTAATCCCTGTGAAAGAATAAAATATTATCAAAATGCTTATCTTCAGCACGTATTACGAATGAATGAACAGCGCATACCAAGAAGAATGTATAATTATAAACCAAAAGGGAGAAGAATGTTGGGAAGACCATTGAAGAGATGGAAAGACCAATTCAACCTGTGATGAGATCGGAACAGGCCATTGGGCTTAATCCTTGTTGCTGCTGCTGCTGATGATGATGATTAAACAATAGGCTGACATTCATAGACATCCCTTTAGCATAGGTCTTACTTCAGTTCTTTATTCGCAGCCTCGAACCCAACCCAAAAAAGACGGTATGGATGATGAGAGTAGGACCTGGAAGAAGACCTACATCTAACACAACACTGTAGAGTAGACTTCCATTCCACTCATCTCCATAATACGTACGGGTATAGCTCAGGGCAGCCTGCCCTCCCTGTCTGAATAAGGATCTACACAACTAAATTGGACGATTTTATGCATCAACTGGCTAAGCGCCATTTTTTTTTAATTCAGATTTTGATTCCTTATTTTGCACTGGCTCATGAAGTAAGTGTACGCAAACATTTAGTGTCAAATCTTTAAATATGGCCTTATTATTAAAAAAAACCGTCAACACCATCAGTCCTATCAGAGACTCTACTTGCAACAAACGACTATAAAAACCAGATCTTCATAGATGCTAATCTAAATTTTGCATCATGCAGCTAAGCGCCAAATGTTTCCGTTCTTAGATTATTCATGCATAACCGTCAAACAAGAAAAATAACTTGCAATATCAAGTATTGTTAATTTGGCGCTACAATAAAGAGTGAAGACTGACTTATAGTACACTTCAAACGTATTTTTCTCGAATTTTACATAATGGCGCATAGCCGGTTGATGCATAATACCGTCCAATTAATAATACGTAATAGGCCTATACAATATATGGATGCTAAGGATAGTACAAAATAAATAACTAACTCACTGACATATATGTTCATAGCCGCGCGGACATAAGCTCTCCGTATATTCCTATCCTGATTTAATATACTTCCTTTAAGTAGAGGTTATGGAGGAATAAATGTTTCGTGGAATTTCGGCCAGTATGGGACCGGTACCCACGCAGAATCGTGAGGCATTTGGGTACCTACAATAAGTAGCGGCTTCAGGTTGAGAAAACCAGCTATAAACGGCTGGGAAATCCGACATGCTGACTACATGTTACCCCTCACACTGGCTGGATGTTTGTCTACCTCTGTGATTAACATATGTGGATGTGAGGCCGCAGCCAGCTGGTAGGCCAAGGGCTTTCTAGGCTTATCGCACCATGGAGTTTTATAAATAGTGGTTAATTTTATTCTTCCGCCTTACTCTTGGCCTACCTACTGGGCGCTTTCCCTCTGGTTTTTCTACAAGGAGTTTGCAATCCCTCTTTCATTCCCCATTGGTGCCACATGTTCTTCCCATTGGAATCCAAGACTTAACTATTATTATTACATCTGTTTTTCCATAAAGATCACGTAGCTTACTGTTTTTATTAATGCTAACTGACATCAAGTGCCGATTGTGTAGAAATAGTGGGAGCCTTAACGTCCCACTACCCCAAGGGCCCCCTGAGGCCTGTAGTGGGAATACTTTACTTTACCAGGTTATCATTGCATGTTTTGTATTCTCTCCTGGCATGGGGTACTTGTAACCCACTTCTGAGATTGGAGCGCTCCAATGATACGACAGACGATGATGGTAACGATGAGCCAGGAGAGGCCTTAATCTAAGCTTAATTTATGAGGCGTATATGATATTGTTGACTGTTTAATTCATGCCCCAAATGGGAGGCAATGATCAATCCACGTGTCAATGAATTTTGTTTTACAACCAATGACAGTCGTGTTTCACGTCGATAGTTATTGAATTCTCTTTACCAAAATAAAGAAAGCTCCTCCTTTTTAATATTCTGAACAAGTCATTATTTTCCAGTGACTGACCCTCCAACGAATGCGTTGAATACAGCAAATATTTAACAGATTCCTTCGAACTACACATTTGATAATTATGTTTTTAAATAATGATTTTATTGAGTTGTTTCCTAGAACAATAATTAATAACCTATAATGTTGGTTATATTAAACAGTTTGATGTGTTTCTTTTCTCCTCCACTAGGATCTATTCTTGCTCTACTGCGATCCTATTTGGCAATAAATAATATGATCTATTTGCACTGGATGAACAAATGAAACATAGCCAAACATTTTTCATTTGTTTTTAAACATCGCCGTTTATATAAGATATATAAATATTTTAAAATAACTATATTTAAATAATGATTTGTGAGTAAAAGGCTTAATTTTATTCGTTAAATAGTCCTAACAAATACCACTCTTGATTTCCAAATCATGTAGATAAATTGGAAATCACTCGTGGCATTGCTTATGATAATGATGGCTAGATGGTGTTCGGAAACCACTTTAAATACCGTCTTAAATACCGAAAAAAAAACCTTACAAGACAGCACGCTCCTCGAGACCATAGCGGTGAACGCTCACATGTATGTAGTATTCTCCATTCGTACATCTATTCATCTCTCTTTGGTCCAAAATCTTCACTACGAACTTTATTCTCAAACACTCGTAATATTTCCCCCCTTTAACTAAGAGTATACGTTTTACATCCATATAATATAACTGAGAGAATAACTGTTTTATACATTTTCAGCTTAGTGTCTTTTGAGAGAAGTTGGGACGAAAAGAGTCTGTAATGTATAATAGCATGCATTTCCAGAATTTAGCCTATGTTTAATTTCTTCTGAATATACAATAGAAAATGTGTTCATGACGCCGGTACCAGTACAGAATACCATAGGCGTTCAATTGAGTAGCACAGTACAATAGAACTTACTTAATGCAGGCTTTCCACTTTACAGCAGCAATTCCTGCTTTCCAGAGATTCCTAACTCCCATTGTCTTTCTTCCATACCCCTCTTCATAATGGCATCATATATTCCCTCATACTATGTTCTTCTGCTTCTCCCTCTCTTCTTGCTACCTGGTACCATCCAATATAACACCCCTTTTGGCCACTGTACTTCCGACATCCGTTGTGCATGTCCATACCACTATAAAGCTCTCTTTGTTATCCTATCGATAACAGTCTTGTGTATCTATTTCTTGTCTAATATATGTTGTTGGCAATAGAACTAATGTACTAAATTATTAATATTAAATAATATAAATACACAGCTGATAGGGATAGTAGAAAATATATTTAATTAGTAATAATAAAACTTGTATCTTTATTAAATTATTGGCTTACGTAATATTTCAAGAAACGTGATGATACATGAAACGTAAAATAAAAGAAAACTTCAGGAATTCATAATTTAAGAAGAAAATTCCCTTGTAGAGAACATGAGAGGAGGTAGAATTGCTGGCACTATGGACTATTATCCACTTGTAGATACATAAAGTAATAGCTTGTATGCTATTGTATTAAAGGGCCGTGACATTCCATGCATGCTGGAACATAGCTGACATTCTGCACATTTCACGTGGGCAAATCGATGTTGCGCCTAACTTCCGCCACACTGCGCAATAATTAAATTTGCATTGTTGTTCTTTCCGCAAAGAATTCCTCCTACCTGTGACATAAAATATTAGTTACCAACATCCTTTATTAAAAACACCAATCCCATAAATAAAAATGTCCTCTATCACTGCCCAGTGGCGTGAACTGATCTTTCAGATAGCTGAAGTAGCCTACTGTATATTACAAGTTTTAAGTGAACAAAAATGTCAATTGAAGTTTATGTT
Source organism: Diploptera punctata (assembly GCA_030220185.1). Lineage (NCBI taxonomy): Eukaryota > Metazoa > Arthropoda > Insecta > Blattodea > Blaberidae > Diploptera > Diploptera punctata. The sequence goes on from JASPKZ010003080.1 coordinate 58,663, forward strand.
TGCTTTCATAAAAAACACAACTGACAGTATTTTGAATATTAAAACTAACTACCTTACATTATAGAATCCATAAATCCATAATCGCGCGGACGTCACCTCTCCATACATCCCTAATACTACTACAGCCATTAAGTTCTGTGAATTTACGCCTGGCGGGTAGGCATCCACAAGAATATGAATGTCTCACAAGATGCCGATAACTAGGCGTACTGTTGAGTGATTCCGGGTTCTGTGGCCGTGGTCCATAGTTGGTGTTGATACCAGACGTTTCGCCCTCAACTGCGGAGGGCATCTTCAGTGGCGAGTGCTTCTAGGCGTGTTTCCTGGTCGGAAGCTCTACTTAGAGTAAGTAGAGCTTCCGACCAGGAAACACGCCTAGAAGCACTCGCCACTGAAGATGCCCTCCGCAGTTGAGGGCGAAACGTCTGGTATCAACACCAACTATGGACCACGGCCACAGAACCCGGAATCACTCAACATTATGATTACCGGCCGTGAAAGCCTGCATTCAACTAGGCGTACACTTAAACAGAACCACATCCTCCCTCAGAATAGTCGCCTTTGGCAGTTATGCACGTTTGCCAACAGTGGTATAGCTGCTGGAAGTAACCCTGAAAGATGTTGGCAGGAAGGTGCCGTATGGCTTCTCTTGTGGCAGTAATGACCTATTCGGAAGAATGAAATCTACGTCGATGTAGGATTGCTTTCATGCGAGGAAAGAGAAAAATCATATGGTGCGAAATCAGGTGAGTACGGAGGGTCTGGCAAAACTGTCACATGTTGCCTTGCTAGTTCCTCTTGGACAAGGACTGAACGATGTGCGGGGACGTTGTCTTGTAGCAACAGCCAATTCTTTGTACGCCAAATCTCAGGTCGCTTACGGTGAATTAAATCGCGTAAACAGCCAGGATCTCTTTGTTGCGGGTTTTGTTTACAGTTGCACCTTCTGATATGAATTCCATCTGAACAATTCTATTTGAATAAAAAAACAGTTCAAGCATCACCTTGTCTTTTGACCTGTCTTGTCGCGGTATTTTCTGTCGTGGTGATAATGGCGTTTTACAGATGGCGGATTGTCGTTTCAGTTGCGGGTCGTAAAGGAAACACCATGTTTTGTCTCCAGTTTTTATCCGTTGAGGAACGTCGGATCATCGTCAGCACTACTGATGAGGTCACCACAAATCGTCATGTGATCATCACGTTGGTCTTGCGACAGGATTCCTGGCACACTGTGCTGGGTAACACGAGACGTGTTCAGGTCATCAGACAGAATTTTGTAGCAAATACCATGACTGACCCCTACAACTGCTGCCAGATCGCCTACTGATTGGGAGCGGTTAGCACGCACCAACGTTAGAACTTCTTCGATCTTGCGTTTAGTTCGAGTTGTTTGTGGCCGACCAGTACACACGTTATCTTCAAAACTGTCTCTTCCTTGCAAAAATCGTCGGTGCCACCTAAACACAACAAAACAACTCAATGCGTACTCACCGTAAACTTGCTGTTTGCCCGTTGCTCAAACTGTGGCATCTCCAGTTCCGACGTGCGCATTCAAACACCGTCCCAACAAATACCGTAGTTCTGCTTGCAGTGCATGCACTAAACTGTCTCTTGCGTGGGACGAGAAACTAACTGATAAGGGTACATACTACGGCGCCACCTATGCGCTATAGTAGACAACAGCGCCACTATGCGCTCAGTCTCAAAACTTAAGTTGAATAGTCTGATAGTGCATTTGATGTCTGCAGGAACGGGGGGGGGTGTTGGCGTGCGCGTGTGTATATGTGTGGGGGTGTGTGTGCGTATATGTGTGTGTGTTTCTTCTTCTAATTTGTTTTCTAGCTTTTTTAAAATTATTAATGTACAGAATGAGACTTTTTTTTATATACACACGGTCTTTTCTTGCATGAGTGTAGATATGTATTATTGTGATATAGTGTAGACATAGATTTTACTTATATATAGCCTATTATTGTTTTTGATACAGATGTATTTGTAGGCATTTGTTTATATTATGATTATTTTTATTAATTTTTTTCGGGGAAAAATAATGTACGTACGGCCAAGCAGGCCCGTGCGCAATGTAAATGCATGTGTATTTTCTTTCTTCTCAAAAAAAGGCAATAAATTCCATTATTCATTCATTCATTCAGTCTCGAAAATTAATGACTGTACCACGTATGAGTTAATGTTTTCCAATCATCCCCTGTATACTTTACCTTGTTCATATCGTTGTTAACGTTAGATATTGACTATAATACTCAAGGAGAATAACACAACAAAAATAAACTTAAAAAAAAAAGATCTTCAACTAGTGTCCAATTCTGGGTCAGGTCGAGAGATGAAACCCCAATATAGAGGTTTGTGAATGGCGAGGGTGCCGGCCAATCACGCCGGACGCACCATCGTGGGGCAGATGAACAAACTGGATGAGATGAGTATGGATAAATGATGGAATGAAATTGTGCAGGGGAAAATAAGAGAAAACCTGCCCAAGCTCGGTTTCGCCCATACGAAACCCACATGGAATGACCGAGACTCGAACTCGGGACCCCAAAATGTTAACCTACTTAAGTTAATAACTAATTTTTATCATAATATTTTCAAATAGGCCTATAACTCACTTATAAACATTTCAGCTGTGAGAAGCTAGCGTCTAACCGCTTACGCCACGCAGCCGCCAAAAATGAACTTACTAGAAGAAATTGAAATTTTAAAAGAAACCATCCACCACCTGTTTTTAAATGAGAACACATCCAGTACATTCAATCCTTTCTATCAAATCATTACTAGTGTACCAGTATTGCATTCAGGGCCAGTAGATACAGACCTACCTCCTGCTCCTGATGATGGCACTAATCCCGAAAATTAATACTTTAAAAGTTGAGGAGACGTGCCTGTTACGTCAAAATTTATATTTTTATATTATAATTTAAATTTTATTATTAATGTAAGTCTCCCATCTCATTCTTTGCCTACCTACTGGGCGCTTTCCCTTTGGTTTTCCTATAAAGAGTTACCATGCCCATCTACTTCATTGGTTGAGTAGAAGATAAAATCTTATGTCCTTATCTCTGCCAGTTTAAATAAACCACTATCATTATTATTATTATTATTATTATTATTATTATTATTATTATTATTATTATCGTCCGCGGTGGACTAGTGGTTATGCTCCTTGCATCTGGTCCCGAGGGTCGCGAGTTCAAACCCGGCCGGGGTCGATGGATTTTTTAGGACGTAAAAATCCAAGGAGCAAGTCCTCCGGGAGGGACTTTAAGCCGTGGTTCCCGAGTCTGAAGATTCTCAGGCTCGTAAAAGATTCTTAAGCCTGAATGAAAAGGCCTCTAACCAAAATTTACCGACTTTTCCCGTCCTAGTATTACCTTGGTTTCCTAGATGTCAGCATGAGGCGGAACGCTGACCACGAACCACTCAAATGACGTCTATACGAAAACAAGTGTAACTAAATTAGTATGGTTCAAATTCTTCCCTGTAGGGGGAGAGCGCCTAAATCTCTGTTAAAGGAAACATAGGCTTACAAGATACAAGAAGATTATTATTATTGTGAGCCTTTGTTTTACTCACCGAGACTAGGGCGCTAGAGGGGAGATATTGAACCATACTAATTTAGTTATACATGATTTCGGACAGATGTCATTGAATGGTCAGCGTTCTGCCTCATAGTGACATCTAGGAAACCAGGTAGTACCAAAGTGGGATTCGGTAAATTTTGCTTAGAGGCCTTTTATTATTATTATTATTATTATTATTATTATTATTATTATTATTATTATTATACTTATTACTCACTGGCACTATCGAACCCGTAGGCTCATTGCCGCGCGGACATAAGCTCTCCATATATCCCTATCCTGAGCTAATGCTTTCCAAGTATTCCCTGTATAATCCACTTCTCTCAAATCATAGTTAATGTTATTCTCCCACCTCATTCTTGGTCTACCAACTGGGCGTTTTCCCTCTGGCCCTCCTACAAGAAGCTTCCATGCAAGTATTTCATTCCCCATACGTGCAACATGTTCTGCCCATCGCAGTCTACGAGACTTAACTCTTCTTATTATATCTGGCTTCCTATAAAGACCATGTAGTTCATTGTTATGTAATCTTCTCCATTCACCTGTCTGTTCATCTCTCTTTGGTCCAAAATTTGTCCTAAGTACTTTATTCTCAAATACTTGTAATCTCCTTTCCTCCCTTAAAGTAAGGGTCCATGTTTGGCACCCATATAATATAACTGGTAGAGTAATAGTTTTATATATTTTCAGTTTAACGTTTTTGAAAGGAGTTTGGACATCAAGAGTCTCTGTAATGCATAATAGCACGCATTTCCAGAATTGAGCCTATGTTTAATTTCTTTGTGCATCTTATTTTTATTTGTGATTATTGTTCCCAGTTGTATTTGAATTCAGCCACTTCCTCAAAATTTCCCTCATTTGTCATTAGATATCCATTTCCATTATATAATGTATTTCTACGTATGACCATATATTCAGTTTTATTGATATTTACTTCCAGTCCTAATTTCTTAGTGTTACTCAATAGTGTGTGCGTATTGTCCTTTAGTATCTCCTCGCTATCGGCCAATAGTTATTATTTATATTATTATTATTATTATTATTATTATTATTATATTATTATTATTATTATTATTATTATTATTATTATTATTATTATTATTATTATTATTATTATATTATTATTATTATTATTATTGTAGATTCGATGCAGCTCTAGTACAAAAACAGAATGATAGAGAAGATAGTGTATCTCCTTGTTTTAACCCATTGTGAATTTGAAAAGTATCTGAAAACTGGAACTATCGTATGTATTATGCAACTAAATATGTACTCTTACCGTCTGTAACATCCTCTATTTTCACACAAGCTCCGTGTGTATTTTAAAGTTATGCGCATACATTTCCTTCTTCCTGTCCAGTCGTATTCTCTCTTTCGCAAGATCTCGCCTAATCCATCATTATTGTCTTAGCACTCGATCACTTCTTTGTGCAGTACGAATTGACCTACAGAGTGTTAAGATATTGTAGTCAGAAACTTTAGAGATTAATATTATAAAAAATACACGGCAGATTTCATACCACCAACATAAATTCAAATTAAAAAATGGAAAACAACACACAATTTATTATTGCAGTACGTGAATAATTACCTGAGAGAAATATATATTATGTTAATTTTCCGCCAAAAAAATCTGAAAAATGCCTTAAAATATAATGAGAAGTTGAGCTCAAAGTAACCTAATATCTGCATATTTGCAATGTAAAATAGTATTAGTCATTGCTCAGACAGTGTAGCCAACAATCATATGGTCATCATCATCATCCTTATCACTATCACAGAAACCCGCAAACGAACAAGTGAACGCTAAGTTATCTGGTGTAGTAACTCGCCCATTTTCTCACCCTAACTCACCCACTTATGTAGGTGGTCACTTGGGATAGAATACATTTATATGTGAGCAAACATGTTAGCAATTGTCTCTAGCGGGAACATGTGTTATCACATTGGCCAACACAATGCTAAAAGTCACTCGTTCTCCGATCAATTATTTATTGGTGGCATTAGAATAGCCATAACACGGATACTTATTCCACTCTGTAAACAATACAAGTACACATCACCCACGTAACGTGGTCTGCCGAAGTGACGCCATCTGTCTGCTTATTGCAGTGTGTGGCTATTATACGCACATACTCCCTAAACTAAATGTAGATTTTTGACTTTATCGAAGTTACAATCATAATAATGATAATAATGATAATAATAATAATACATTCTATACTAAGTCCACCGCTGTGGTCTCGAGGTAGCGTGCTGCCTTGTCACGCAGTGGGCGCGGGTTCGATCCCCGGTAGGGACAGTTTTTCTGGGTGAGGTTTTTATTGGGGTTTTTCCTCACCTGCAAGACAAATGTCAGGAAAACTTTAATGCCCAAACTGTCCCCGAAATCATATGGTCATCATCATCATCCTTATCATCATCATCCTTCCATGTCCTGTGTAGTCAAGAAAGTACGCATGTGATCCATAGTTTAAAATACCTCTCACATCAGATCGTGCCACTGTAGGGTCAGAGTGGCATTTAAAAGTAAAATATGGCTTAAAACCATAGAATTTCATGGTCCCTTCTTTTAAGAGTAGCTAAATTTCTTGTCAAAAAACATCGAAATAAAATGTTGTACAAAAAAAACATTGCTTATGAGTAGATCGAGGAATTAAATGAAGAAAATGACATAAAAATATAAAATCATAACAACAAAATATGAAAAATATGAAAATTATGACAAAAAAATATTATGAAGCTACTAATTTTTTTAACTTCTTACATACATTTATATACACAGGCCCTTTATAATCTATGGGTATACATAGCAGCACACAAATGAGACAAGAAGACCTTTTTGTAGCTTAATAAATCAAGAATTTCACTGTATTTTCATTTTAATTAATTTTTCATTAACTGTGACCCAATATAAAATATGTTCGTGAGTGAAGCAATTTTAATGGTACGCGTTGTAATGTTGTTGTTTGAAGAATGACGCTAAAAAGCTGAAAGGTCATAGGTTTAAGTCTCAATGGGGACAGGGTATTTAGCTGGACCAAACCTTCTTGCGGCATCATAGCCCTAGGGCCTACTCGGCTCTTAATTAAATGAGTACCACATGCATGTTCTGGGACAAAGGGGGCTGTCACGCAGGGCTGAGAACCCAGTGGACATCCCTTGGCGATTGTCTAGAAATGTGGAAGTCTCAACATCCATCTACCCTAAGGGCCTCCCAAGCCTGTAGTTTGACACTTTACTTAAATAAATTAATACTAGGAGATTATATATATATAAAACGATCAATTAATTTATTCAATGATATTTAATTATGAAATCCAAACATAAACAACAACAAAAACACATTAACCGAAACAAGCATACTTCCATCGAATATACTAGTAAAAAAATAGAGTGGGTACAGTTTGGATGACTACTATTCACCTTGCATAAAAATATTGAACTCCAATATATGTAAATGTCACAATAATATTATATTGGATGAACCGGAACACAAGTAGACCAAGTCCAGTATGTCATATTTGGAAAAACAAGATGTTAAAATGAATTAATTCACAAATAATTCTAGGGAGTATTTCAAAACTCTCTTTGCAAATACAATTATTTTTAATCCTATAAACTAAATGTATGAACATGGCGAATTTTTTTTTTTTTGCAAATGTCCCAGGTTGTCTTTCGAAATTCCTGGTGTTCTCTCCTAGCATGGCGTACTTGTAACCCACTTCTGAGGTTGGGGCGCCTGGAAAGCGGGATTACGTTGCCCCGATGATATGATGGATGATGATAGTGGTGCGCCAGGAGAGTTCCTAATCCTAAGCTTAATCTAAAATGAATATGAATTGATTGCGATGGCCATATGATTTCGGGGACCGTTTGGGCCTTAAAAGTTTTCCTGACATTTGTCTTACAGGTGAGGAAAAACCCTGATAAAAACCTCACCCAGAAAAACTGTCCCGACCAGAGATCGAACCCGGGCCCGCTGCATGACAAGGCAGCATGCTACCTCGAGACCACAGCGGTGGACACATGGTGAAATGTAGTTACAATTGTATAACTATAGGCTTTCACGGCCGCCGGTAGTTACAATTATTTTAACATTAGTTTTTTTCATTAAATTGGCTGAGCAGAGTATCTAGTCTTGGTCTACTTGTGCTTTGAACAATCCAATTATCAATTCTGCTCGTAATACACAGTTAAGAGGTTTGTCTATATTTTATACATTTTGTTAATGCCCGTCCGTCAGAATTGTTTTATACGATCAGAAAATACGCTCCACTCCATATGATGTTATGGGAGGAAACACGTACCGCACTATACTTGATAGTTTGATGTAAGTGAGAATAATATTAGCCTATCTACAAGAATTTTATTAATTTCATAAACTGTGAAGTAAGACCTTATTTCTCAGCACAGCTCTAAGTTTAGCAACAGCAGTCTTTCCTACATTAAATACTTTAATCCATTCCAAAATAAGGACTGTCCTTAGGTAGCAAAAAGGAAGTGGTTGCTACCTGATGGATAGAGTAGGTGGTTATTATTCTAACATTCTACTTATTCATGTTCTTGTCACAGATTAGGAAATCCCTGTTGTTCTGTAGTTTCGGACAAAGCCTTCACTTTGTCACTCCATGTCTCCTTATTCAATTATTTTCTTTTATCAAAACTATTTATCATGTTCTGGATGGGATGCTGAGGAATTTTCGCCTGTCTACTATATTACATTGACTATTTAACTCATGCCACAAATGCTAGTCAATGACCAATCACGTTTCAATGAATTTTGTTTTACAATCAATGACTGTCGTGTTTCACCTCGCTCTTTATCGATTCTCTTTATCAGCTCCTGCTTTTGTGATAAAGAAAGCTCCTCCCTTTTTATGTTCTGAACAGGATAGAACATTATTTTTCTCCAACAAATGCATTGAATATAGCAAATAATGAACAGATTCCTTGATTTTACTGAGTTGTTTACTAAAAAATAAATGAATAACCCGTAATGTTGATTATGATATAGAGTTTGATGTGTTTCATTATTTCTCCACTTGGGTACATTCTTACAATATTGCGATCTTATTTGGCAATAAATAATATGATCTAGTTCCAGTGAATGAACATAACCTCACGTTTCTGATTTGTTTTCAAACATCGCCGTTTACATTATAAATATTTTAAAATAACTATAGTTAAACAATGATTTGTGAGTAAACAACATAATTTTATTCGTTAAATAGTCCTAACAAATGCCACACTTGATTTCCAAATTCTCTAGATAAGTTCACTCCTCACTTCGTGAGTTGTGAATTTATCGATAATTTGGAAATCACTTGTGGCATTACTTATGACAAATAATTTTAAAATTATAATCACTTCAAAAATGGTTTTAACCAATTATTAGAAATTTTATTTAAAAAATTGACAGTTGAAAAATATGAAGTAATATTAAATTTTTACTAAAATATGAACATTTCGCCAAAATATTATGAAATATGCAAAAATATGTAGGTCTTATTTGATTCTATAGATCATAATATGTAAAGATACTTTGTCTCAGTGCTCTCTGACTAATATTTTAAAACATGAATTTTTTCTAAAAATCCTCGCTCTACTTATGAGGCAATATACTCAAACAAAATCAAATTTACCCTTATATCTTGTAAAAATATAAATAATGTTTCTATTTGTTAACTCTTCTAACAAAAATAGAATAAATTATAATGCTCCAAATCAGCTTTAGGTTCACGAAATATCTCCCAATTTTGGAGCTATAGAAACTTTTTTATTCCAAACTTGATACTATATTGCAGTTAAAGAAATCCATTAAACATAAAAATAAATTTTTCATCAGGGTTTAGGGCTGTATCTTGTTCCAACATCAGGAAGTTCAATCTGTCCATCTTGTTTTATAGGCCTTCCTGCAATTCTATTTCCTTCTGGTTTACAACATAATAACTGAGTGAGTTTATTATTATTTCCATCCTATTAATATGATCCTTCCATTCTTTTTAGTAGTGTTCATTTTTTCTGAGATAAGTGATTGGAAAAAAAAAATTATTCTCTAATTATAGTATTTACATCCGGCGAGCAAGTGTATAATGGAATGTTCATTTTAAATGTTCATATCAGTTTTTTTTCTATGTATTCCCATGGTATCTTTACCTTGTCGTAGTGGAGTGGCTTGAATGCTTATAATTAGTTTGGCTTAACTTGCAAGAAATTTGTAGAAAGAGACAGCTGTGCTCACCTCTCTCACTCGCAACAGTGTTGTCGCTGTTTCTTCACCAGATGTTAATAGGGTAAGGGGGAAGACGAAAACTGACAACAGGGTGTTTTTTTTTTTGTTTTTTTTTGTACCAGGGCGAAAGTGGTCAAGGATCTACGCTTATATCTACATGTTTAGTATCAAAAACGACAAGAAGTCGTGTAGTGTACCTACTAGCAAGAGAGACTTTCCTTATCGAGGACTTGAAAACAGCATACCTACTACCAACCACGGAACCCTACGAACATGCGCTACAAAGACTACGCAGGAAAAGAGAGGAAGTATGGCCAGAATTCTTCAGCACCGGAGCGATGATAGACAGGAACTGGACAGAAGCAAATTTCCAGATAAGACACGTCATCACAAGACTAAGCGTGCATGGATTCCACCACCTAATGTGTAGGGATAAAACATTCCATGACCCAAAGATGTCATGCATATGCGAAGTATGTGAAGAGAAATGCGAAAGATATCACATCGAAACGTGTACACAAAGAACAAAAACAATTTGTGATTACGCAAGACAAAGTTAAAGTGTTAGTGATTGTTGTATCATCTTTACACATTTGTGCGCAATCCATTTATATATATCTACATCTTCTCTTTGCCATGTTAAGTCAGATATACAACAAATGACCTCGAGAGCTATATGCCTGCGGCAGCATTGCGGCCGAAAGGTTACCCATGCCGCGGACAGGTAGAAGGCGATAAACCAGAAGAAAGAAAAACCTTGGTCGAAAGGGTGAAAATTCTTCACCGTAAAAATACAACCTTCACGGAAGGAGAACGTGGGTTCTACTGAGGTAACATTTTCCGGAGGTAAAATAGTCCGCCATTCGATTCCCCGGGCTGAGACTTCTTCAGGGATTCCAAGCCAAAGAAAGACTCAAATACAGTTTGCAGGACATGTGGCACGAATGGGAAATGAAAGATGAGCATGGAAGTGTCTTGTAGGAAAACCAGAGAGACAACACCCAGTGTACAGGCCAATAATGAGGTAGGAGTATAATGACTATTCTGAGCCACCGTTTTACCAGTGAATATTCAATAGGAGAACAATTGACTTTTAATTTCGTGTTGGCAAATGTGATAACGCATGTTCCCGCAAGAGCCAATGCCAAATTGTTTGCTAACATACAAGGAGATTCTATCTGAAGAGTCCATACTATATTATTGAGCAAGTTAGGGTGCAAATGGGCAAGTAGGCCTAAGTGTTAGATGGACAAGTTAGTGTTAGTTTGGGCAAGTTAGGGTGAGAAAAAGGGCGAGTTAGTACACCAGATTAGTTTGGCATTCACGTCTTGTTAGCGGGTTTTGTGGTAAGTTGACTACACTCTCTCAGTCATTACAAATATGCTGATTTTAGATTAGTTGATCTCAACTTCATTTTAAAGCATTTTTCACTTTTTTGGGGTGAAAATCAACATAGAAATATATATATATATATATATATCAGATAATTATTCACATACTAACTAACTAACTTACTGGCACTATCGAACCCGTAGATTCATGACCGCGCATACATAGGTTCTCCATACATCCCTATCCTGAGCTAATGTTTTCCAATCATTCCCTGCATAATCTACTTCCCTCAAATCATAGTTCATGTTATTCTACCACCTCATTTTTGTCTACCAAGTGGGCGTTTTCTCTCTGGTTTTCTTACAAAAAGCTTCCATGCGTGTCTCTCATTCCCCATTCGTGCCACATGACCTGTCCATCGCAGTCTACGAGACGTAACTGTTCTTATAATAATCTGGCTTCTTATAAAGACCATGTAGTTCACTGTTTATGTAGTTTAATCCATTCACCTGTCTGTTCATCTCTCTTTGATCCAAAAATGTTCCTAAGAATTTATTCTCAAATACCCGTAATCTCCTTTCCCCCTTACGGGATCGTCTTTTGTTTCCGTTGCTTCTACTAGCGTAGATTTTATTACATCCAAGGTTATTAATCACAAAGCTTTTTTGCCCCGGGCCCATAGGAGGCAAAGATTGATTCATCTTTCTTTCCTAAGCACTTAAGCATAAATCAATAATAGTTCTCAAAACACCAGAGTAGCTTAAAATGAATGTTTTCACTATAATTATTAATCAGGAGCTAGACAGAAAAATAAAGGGAGCTAGAATGATCTCCTAAATGAGTGAGTTTCCGTACAGGATATCAAACAGCCACATGCACATAAATCACTTTGAACATTAAATTGGATTAGTATAAAAATTATATTTAATATAAACAAGAAGTCTGAAGTAAAAAAATAACAAAGATAAACATTTGATCATTCAAAAAAAAGTAAACAAATAATAATGCTTTTACATGACAAAAAAACCACATCATACCTCACACCACATTCATGCTAAAGTCCAAGCCAGGGTGGCTTTTCCCGGTCTTCAGGACCAACTTAAACTCCACCGCTCGCGGCTCCAGACGACCTTGTCCACTTAAAGTTCCGATCCCATCAAAGAATGAATGAATGAATGATAACGTTCTTGCTGTGCATAACGTATTTGAGCGTTCCGAGGTAGAAGGGGAGATGCGCCGTAGAAACAGCGCACCAGGAGAGGTAAAGAGGGAGAGTGGGGGTAGATGCATAGAGAAAGGATATTGGCATAGTTCACGAATCTTACTGTCCAGGGAGGATTACGACACATCTGTAGTGAGCCGAAAATCACACTTTCGGTTCACATCGCAGTCTACGAGACGTAACTGTTCTTATAATATCTGGCTTCTTATAAAGACCATGTAGTTCACTGTTATGTAGTTTATCCATTCACCTGTCTGTTCATCTCTCTTTGGTCCAAAAATGTTCCTAAGAATTTATTCTCAAATACCCGTAATCTCCTTTCCCCCCTTAAAGTAAAAGTCCATGTTTCGCATCCGTCGTTATTTATGAACATTTATGAACATTTGAAAAAATATATACATGAAGCAGCAAGAGAAGCACTTGGTCTGGAAAATGATAAACACCATAAAAAACCATTGGGTGAATAAGGAAATACTTGATATCATAACAGAAAAGAAAAATGCATATCAAAAATATTTAAGTTCCAAGAAAGATGAATATTATCAAAGTTATAACATACTTAAAAGAAAGGTTAAAGCAGAAGTCAGGAAACATAAAAAAATGTGGAATACGGTATGTGGAGAAATCGAGCATACAGTAGGCTATTCAAAGTCAGCCCAAGCACGGAGGACAATTACAAACATGCGAAATGAGAAGTTTGGAATACCTAAATCTCTTATACATTTTATAAAAGAATGTATGATTGTAAAGCAAGTATTAAGGTTGGAAATAGAGTATCCTCAGAATTTGATATAACAAAAGAATTAAGACAAGGATGTGGGATGTCACCAGCATTGTTCAAGATATATTTAGATATATTAATGAAATGGAATAAGTCATATAGTGGAATAGGAATCAACATTAATGGCCATTTACTGCACGATTTATTATTCGCTGATGACCAGATTATAATAGGATAAGATTAAGAAGATATAGAATATATAATTAGAAAGTTGGTCGATGCATTTGAGGTAGGTGGACTGAAGATAAATTATATTAAAACAGAATATATGGTAATCGGAGCAAATTCAGAAGACCTACAAATAAATAATATGATAATTAAACTTGTTGAAGAATTTAAATATCTTGGATCTATAATAGATAAGTCTGGTACTTGTGAAAAATATATTATTAACAGAGTAAATTGTGCAAGGAAGGCGATTAGATCCCTGAATGGTCTTTTATGGAATAGAAATTTGACCAGAAAAACAAATAAAAAAATTTACAGACAATAACAGAAAGTACTGTATACTTAGGGTAGTTCCGGGTGAGATGGCCATACGGGTGTGATGGCCATAGCTCCTATTTTATGTTGGAATGACCGGATGTGAAAGCAACTCTGTAGGCGGTATGCTTTTGACTCTAGTAACCGATTGTTGAACACGTGTGGCAGTTTCGTATTACAAGTCGGCGACTTTTTCCTAATTATTGTTTTGTAACTGCTCAGATATTTTGTGACCGTCAAGAGAAGTGAACATAAGTGCGACTTTCCTTCAAAATAATTCTCAGCAGCTTATTGTACGAGTTAAGTGGATCTTCTGTGATTAATATAAAGTTAATATTTCTTATTTAATCATCTCCTGATTTTTTTCCGCACTATGGCCATCTAACCCTTAAACATGGGGGAGATGGCCACCTACTTTTAGGGAGAGCTGGCCAACTGTTTAAGACGCATTTTCGTTGATTTTTTTTAAATATTTGTTTACTGCCTCAGCGGTATAGTGTTATAGTATTTATTGTTAGTTTAATTTTATTAATTTGTATATTAGTGGGAGTTGGCCTTCTGTTTAGCAAATCTACCATCCCAAAGATCCTGGTTTCGATTCCCGGCTTTTCCTTAGAATTATTTCAGGTAGTTGCTTGGTCCCTTACAATCCCGATGCCATTCCTGACAATGCATTCCTCAATTCAACTGCAAGTGAATCTACAAATGCAGAGAGAAAACAGGACGATCAATGTCAGGACACGAACGGGAATAACGCTGAGGATTCTAATTCTGCTACCCCTGGAAATCTTGAGCCACAACCGAGCACTTCCAAGTCTAACATGGACTACACTTACACGAAACTTCTGGAGACGATGTCACCAGCATCATCCTTAAGCAAATTGCATGCAAGCAAAATGCCAAAGCTTACGCTACTCTCTTGACTTCTCCTGAGAACATAGAAAAAGTGAGGTTTCTATAAAATTGGCAATGGGCGTAAATCCTTCAGTGAGCAGGTTTCGAAGCTAACATTTCTTAGAGAACGATCAATTTCTAGCAGCAACTCCAGCCCTGAAGAAAGAATCGTAATTAACGACGGGTCCAGCAATGATGAATTTGTTGATCTCACCAACGAATGTGTTGGTTGTGGCGAAGACTACGACAATACAAAGAAGGTAGTTGACTGGATTCAGTGTATCCGTTGTCAAAGGTGGCTCCATGAAACGTGCACTACTTTTATTGGTGTTTGTTTGCCTTGTGGAAAGTGATAACTAGGAAAAACTTAAATAATTCACTTGTTTATGGAAACATTTTCTCAGAAAATGATTGAAGATATTTTATTTGTATTTTAATGCAAGAAAAGTTTTAAATTTTATGAAACAATTAGTTTTTTTAAATTTTATACGTAAATGTAAATGCAATAAACAAATAGATCTATTTTAATAACTTTTTGAGTGTATTTAATGACTTCAAAACTGAGTAATCATCACTCTCTACACTATGGCCATCTCCCCCAGGCAACTAGGGATAGATGGCCAGTGTATTGTTTTTCAATAAGTTGGGTTTATTACTCTGAATGGCAATATTTTATCATAAACACAAGGAATTATGTAGATTTACCTTCCGTAACCCCATTAAACTTCTGTTCACGTAATTATCTTACAAATCTTCGATATTCTGAAACATTAAAAAAAGTATGGCCATCTATCCCGGACTTACCCTACATATGGATCAGAAAGCTGGACAATAGATGAAAGGATGCAGAAAAAAATCTTGGCGACAGAAATGAATGAATTACGGAGAAGTATGAGAATATCCAGGCTACAACATATTCGAAATACATATATCAGACAAGAAATGGATGCACAAGAAACTGTTATCGACAGGATAACAAAGAGAGCCCTACAGTGGTATGGACATGTACAATGGATGTCGGAAGACCAGTGGCCTAAACAGGTGTTGGATTGGATGGTACCAGACAGAAGGAAGAGGGGGAGAAGTAGAACAACATGGTATGAGGGAATATATGATGCCATGATGAAGAGGGATATGGAAGATGGACAATGGGAAGATAGGAATATCTGGAAAGCAGGAATCAAAGGCAGACTGCGCTAAAGTGGAAAGCCTGTATTAAGTATTAAGTAAAGTATAATAAGCCTATAACTGGTAGAATAATAGTTTTATATATTTCCAGTTTAACGTTTTTTGAAAGGAGTTGGGATGTCAAGAGTCTCTGCAATGCATAATAGCACACATTTCCTGAATTGAGCCTATGTTTAATTTCTTTGTGCATCTCATTCCTCTTTGTGATTATTGTTCCTATGTATTTGAATTAACCTCTTCCTCAGAATTTCCCTCATTTGTCACTAGCTATCTATTTCCATTATATAATGTATTTATACTGTATGTGTAACCATATATTTAGTTTTATTGATATTTACTTCCAGTCCCAATTTCTTAGTGTTACTCAATAGTGTGTGCGTGTTGGCCTTTAGTATCTCCTCGATATCGCACAATAGTACTACAGTACATCATCAGCATAAACTAACAGCTTATTAATACCATTGAATTGTAGGCCTTCTTCGTCCTCTAAAGATTTGATGGCATATTCTAGTACAAAATTAAATATTAGAGGAGATAGTGCATATCCTTGCTTCAACCCATTCTGGATTTCAAAAGTATCCGTAAACTGTTTGCCTACACACACTTTACTCTTTGTGCCATTTAGACACATTCGTATATAGTAACTTTTTAGGAATTCCGAACTCCAGCAGGATACTATGTAACTTCTCCCTCTTTAATTGAATCGTATGCCTTTTTGAATTCTACGTATAGTTGATGTACAGTACCATTATATTCCCATTTCTCTTCTAAAATCTGTCTTATACTAAAAATCTGCTCTGTTGTATACCTGTTTCTTCTAAATCCACATAGATGACCTCCTAGAATGGTATCAATATAAGGAGTAAGCCCGCTTAATAATATATTTGTTAGAATTTTATACGAATTTGAATATGATGCCCCTGTAGTTGTTGCAATTAGTTGTATCTCCTTTCTTATAAATTGGTATGATAATCGATTCTTTCCATTCATCTGGAAGAGCTTCTTTTTCCCAAACCATGCTAAGCAGCTGGCGTATCCTGTCCATCAATTTTTCTCCCCTTGATTTTATCAGTTCTGCTGGGATCTCATCTGAACCTGATTCTTTATTCATTTTTCTATAGCCATTTCAACCTCTAATGCATTTGGTTCTGCGACTAGCATTTCTGCTATCTGTAAATTATCCTCTTCAATACCCTGTTTTGTATGTATATTTAATAGCTGATTAAAGTAACTTTTCCATCTATTAATTATACTCTTGGAATCTGCAATCATATCCCCACTTTCATTACGAATTATGTTTGTTCTAGCCTGAAACCCTTTCTTCTCTATCCTAATTCCCTGACATAATTCTCTAATGTTCCTATTTTTTGCATTCATTACAAGATCATTAATCTTCTCTCTCAAATATTCCCTCATTTTACTCTTTAGTAACCTGATGGTTTCCCGTCTAATACTACCCAATTGCTCTAAATTTACCTCATTTGGCTCGTGTAACCATTTCATTTATATTATTCACATACTGCAACAATAAATTGTATTTTTTAATGTATGACGGTGACGTGGTGGAATACAATCTCCGATTAATGTGAACTATTATTCAAGGAAATAGATTGTACAGGGGACGATTCGAAAACATTAGCTCAAGATAGGGTTGTATGGAGAGATTATGTCCATGCTTAGGCCATTAATCTACGGGTTTGACAGTTCCAGTGAGTTTGTTAATTAGTTATTTCTATTTTTCTTCTGTCTGATCTATTAATGGCTCAATTATATCAGAGCCAAATATCAGTGATGGCACTGTCATCACTTAAAAGCGTCATTTGAGCCTCTCTCTATTAGTTTTTCTAAAAGTTCTTATGATACTGTACAACACATTTTAAATTTATTAAATTTCCAACCCGTACCATGTTGTTTTTTAATGATCAGTACAATATGGTCTGTCAAATGACACTTCAAGACTAAATGGTTAAGAAACAGAACTCGAGAATTGTGCGATTACACGAGGGACGAGAGACAGAGAGATTTTATGGGAAATATAACTACATAGGAAAGGAATTCCTTTGTTACAAAGAGCAGTGAATAATTATAATAGAATGGGTCATTTCCTTGCTTTGTGATGCGATGCAATTTCATGAAACCATGAAACAGAACACACTTTCACTAAGTTCATTCCTCGACGTAGAGATGGAGTTACGTTTGTTATCGCTAAATACAGGGTGGACCGCTCGAATGGACCTAATTTCAATTGCTTGTTACTGGCAAACGGTTGAAGATAGAAACTTAAAACAACGTTCATAGTACAGAAAAACTCACCAAGTTTCGAATCCTGTCGGTAGATGGCACAAAGATACGTTTCTCGTTCTTAGATTTAATTGTTTGTGAAAATGGCGACTCCGCAGATGAAAGCGCAAGCTGTTTTGTGGTATGCGGAGTTTAAATCAATCATTAGAGTTCAAAGGGAGTTCCGGCGTGTGTTTAACCGTGATGCTCCAACTGCTAGAAGCATAAAGAAGTGGCGTGATACATTATTAGCTACAGGATCTGTGTTGAAGAAGCATGGTGGTGGTCGCAGAGCATCCGATGAAATGGTAGCAAATGTTCAAGCCGCATTTGAGCGAAGCCCCCGGAAGTCATTAAGAAGAGCTTCGCGGGAACTTCAAATACCAAAATCGACATTACAACGGATTGTCCACAAACGCCTCAAACTGCACGCATATAAAGTGCAGTTAGTGCAACGTCTGGAGCCGAATGACATGCCGAAACGAGTGGAATTCGCCAATACGATGCTGGACCGTCTCGGCGCTGATCCTGACTTCATGACCAAGATTTTCTTCTCGGACGAAGCCACTTTCCATTTGTCAGGCAAGGTAAACCGGCATATTAATGTGCGGATCTGGGGATCGGAGAATCCTCACGCTATTCAAGAGCATGTTCGTGATAGTCCGAAGATGAATGTTTGGTGCAGTTTGTCACATAATAAGGTCATTGGACCGTTTTTCTTCGCCGAGAAAACTGTTCGTGGTACCACATATCTTGACATGCTGGAGCAGTTCTTCTTTCCACAAATTGAACAACTGCAGCCTAACATCGTTTTCCAGCAAGATGGTGCTCCTCCCCACTGGTCCAATGAAGTTCGTACGACTTTGGACAACATTTTCCCTGGCCGTTGGATTGGTAGGGGAGGACCAATCGCGTGGCCCCCGAGATCTCCCGATTTAACACCACTGGATTTCTTTCTCTGGGGCTATGTCAAAGATAAAGTTTACACCACCCCGTCAAAGACCTTCGTGATCTTCGTGAGCGCATCATAGAGGCTATTGAGAACATTCCAGAAGACATACTCCAACGTACTTGGCAAGAAATTGTTCATCGCTTTGATATCGTCACAGTGACTGCTCGGGCTCATATAGAGATGTGGTGATCTGGATATCAAAACTTGGTGAGTTTTTCTGTAATATGAACGTTGTTTTAAGTTTCTATCTTCAACCGTTTGCCAGTAACAAGCAATTGAAATTAGGTCCATTCGAGCGGTCCACCCTGTATATTCCCGACGGGCAATTTCTGTTATTATCCAAGTATAACCAGTGTTTAGATAAACGAGATTCATCGTTCTATATTCATTGCTATGTTTTTATTTCACTTATGGACACTTTAAAACTGTGACGAATTTCGAGATAATTTCACTTTTTTTTTGTCAGCTCTCTTGAATCACTGCCTATCTGAAAATTCGCGAGCTGTAGAGAGACTTCCATTCTCGAAGTCTCCCTCCCATGAGCTCCACTGTTGGTGCGCTAGCAGTGAACCTTCCATTTCTCGAAGTCTTGCCTTTTAGAAGATCCGCCTGTTCGGCTGATCTCGAACTTTCAACATCTCCCAAAGACGCTAAATTAAGTTAATTGTGGTTTGGAAGTGACAGTACTCTGATTATGAAGAGTTGAGTATATCAACGATGTGTGAAGAGTGACTTAAGTGATGCTGTGAGCATGAACAATTCACAGAAAAACAGTTATGAATGATTGTAACGAAACTTTTTGTAAAATAAATATTTATTTTAATTAATGCCACCAGGATGTCATTACGAAATTTTTGGTATTCTCTCCTGGCACAGCGTACTTGTCACCCCCAAAATGAATAGTTATCCAATCTATATTATTCAACTGATCCCCCCCCCCTAATTTCTTCAGTAATAGTAATAATGTCTTTAGTAACATAATATTATTATCTACGGATTTCTTATTCATCTTTCATTATTTTAGGGAGAGACTTGAGTTGAACCCTGACCACTAATAAAAAAGAGTGGATCCTTCTGAGGTTGAGGCGCCTTGAAGGCGGTGTTATGCTGCCTCGATGATGTGAAAAGTAATTATAATGATGCGGCAGGAAAGGCATTAAACTAAACTTAATCTAATGATGCGAATATGATAATGATGGTCAGACGGTGTTTTGGGGACCTTTTGGACTTTGAAGTTTCCTGACATTTATTTGTCTTACAGGTGAAGAAAAACCCCGAAAAAAATCTCATCCGGGAAACTTGTCCCGACTGGGCCTGCTGCGTAATAAGTCAGCACGCTACCTCGAGAGGAAATAATATACAGTCAAATTTTATTTAATTTCTATTAAGATAGTTTTCACTACTTTTTTATTATTTGAACTATATTCCATTATTTGTGCAATTAATAAATAAAATTACTCCAAACAGTGTTAATGGAAATAAAATAAATTTCTGACTGTATAACTTCTACGAGGTGTTCGATTTCAATCAAGAGTTGATATCCAGAAAGCCCTAGATCGATCAGATGAGAAAGATATCCAGAAATGGTGCTACAGATGGAGTTCACCATTTTCCAGGGATTTGGAAACATATAGCTGACTTCACAGGAGACTATAAATGAAGTTCATAATATATTTACCACGGCCAACGGCCCGGAAATCTTCTGCAAGATCATCGAAGTTCATAATGTCAGAAATAACCTAATTTTTTTAAATAGTATAGCAATGTTTCCATTACTTATCGAATGCCCTAGTCTATCTAACAATCTCTAGTTCTTGTTTTACCAGAAGTGTTTTAATTGTCTTTGTAAGTTCCGTTATCATAAATGAGAATTTAATATATCCTATGTTTGAGATTTGATAGTGTTATCTTTACATTCTCATGTCTTGAGAAAATAACCAAGTACATGGAATATAATTAAAATTATGTATTAAATGAAAACATGACTCTTAAAGCCTCGCGGTGAAACAGAATACCTCTGACGTAGTCTATATACAGTTACTCCCATTAACATTAAATACTTCATTTCTTATAAGTTTAACCCTCTTTTTGTAAAGTGAGATTGAAACTAAAGATAACAATTAATTTCTAAATAATGTATAATTAAACCATTTACAATGAAATGAAAATAATACTCTTTCGAGGGTATGAACCACTGAGAATAAAAATCTGATTATAAAATAAGAACTTCTTCTTCTTCTTCACCTTCTTCACGGTTTAGGCTTATTTACTAGCCTGTTCCGGCTCCAAATTGCTGCTCTTTTCATCTTTTCTTTGGTCTTCCCAAACTTCTTGTTCCTCGTGGTGAATAGCTGCATACTGCTTTTGGTATTCTATTCTCAATCATCCTTGCCAAGTGTTCTTTCCAGTATGTTCGGTATTTTTCTATTGTTGTGTTTAATTCCTATAGTTTTAGTTGTTGTCTTATTTCTGTGTTATGTTTCTTAATTATCTGGGATACAATGTGTTACATAGAAAGCTGAAGATATTGCAAAGAAAATAAATAAATTAATTAGGCCTATATGTGTGGCACCATGAAACAAAGTTTCAAGTAAACTAGAAAGGAGAACTTTTAAAATTTTATAAAACAATGGCGGTTGCAACACTGCTATATGGACCGGAACACTGGCACATAACCAAAAACCAGGAACGAAGAATAGAAACGTCAGAAATGAGGTTTTAGAGGGATATGGCTGGCTACACAATAGCAGATCGGAAAAAAAATCAAGGTATACGAACAGAACTAGATATATTCAAGCTATTAGATAGGATTGCGTGATATAGAGGGGAATGGATTGACCACATCAGTACAATGGATAAGAACAGAATCCTGAAAAAGATCCTTCACCACAGACCAATAGGACGAAAAAATGTAGGAAGACACAGTAAAAAATGGATGATCCAATTCTAACACGAGATCGGATCGGATATTAAGGTCTAATCATTGATGTTTATGATGCTGATCTATTTATTTTCTGTCTTAGTTTAATCTCTTCATTTATAGATTATTTGACGTGTCTCACGTCACCCGGGACTTGTCAGGAATGGATTTTAAACTCTGAATAATATGAAATGTATAGGGGGCGAAAACACTCAAGTAGCTTCCTTCTTCCTTGAAACCTAGAAAACGTACTTTGAGTTAGCATCGATGAAATTCATAGTGAAGCTCAGTCTTTTGAGTGGACGCCCTGGTCTTCTTCTTCCCGCTGGTCGATAGCTTAACATTTGTTTGGGTATCATGTGATCTTCCATTCGATGAACATGTTTTCTTCGTGTTGAGACTTGCAAGTAAAGTTGAGATTCCTTAGGACGGGTTAGTAGCCCGACGCTAAGTATTCCAGTGGTAGGGCTGCTACCTTTCTGTCTCTGGACAGATATTAGGATATCGCATTTACTCAGTACCCGATGGAACGGTTATACCGCCGTGACTCGGTCCTCAGAGTCTCGTTTGTTAAAACGGAGGTTGTACCACGAAAAGGTGAGGACGAGAATTGTAATATAAAACTGTTATTTTCTAGTTATATTGGATATGAAAATGGACTGTTACTTTAAGGGAGAAGTAAAGATTATGCGTACTTGAGAATAAAGTTTTCTGAAAAAAAAATGCATCAAAGTGAGGCGAACAGACGGGTGAATGAGAAGACTTACTTAACAGTGAGCTACATGATCTTTATAAGGAACCAGAATAATAATAATAATAATAATAATAATAATAATAATAATAATAATAATAATAATAATAATAATAATATTGGCTTAGGCTTTCACGGCCAGAGTTGCTATGATGATCTTGAAGATTTACGGACTGTAAGGCCGTAGTCTTGAGGCTTGAAGTTCCCCGACGTTTCTCCAGAGACTGCGTCTGACATCCTCAAGGGTTGTCTTGAGATGGCAATTTTGTCCACTGTCTGTCTGTCCTAACAGACCGCGCAGAAAACACATCGTGGTGAATGGTATAAATAGGACAGACAGTGGACAAAATTGTCACTCTCAAGATAACCCTTAAGGATGCCAGACGCAGTCTCTGGCGAAACTTCGGGGAGCTTCAAGCCTCAAGACCACGGCCTACAGCCCGGAAATCTTCTTAAAGATAATAATAATAATAATAATAATAATAATAATAATAATAATAATAATAATAATAATAATAATAATAATAATAATAATAGTTGAGTCTCGTAAACTCTCATGGGCAGAACATGTGGCACGTATGAGGAATGAAGTACAGGAATGGATACTCCTTGTAGGAAAACTGGAGGATTAGTGCCCAATAGGTAGACCAAGAACAAGGTCAAAGAATAAACATTAACCATGATCTGTGGGAGGTAAATTTTGCAGGGAAAGATTGGAAAACATTAGCTCAGGATAGAAATGTATGGAGAGCTTTATTCCTCTCATGTGGTCCTGAAATCAACGAGTTCGATAGTGCCAGTGAGGTAGTTAGTAAAAAAATGTTAACCTGCGATCAGTTTTAACACTCACTGTATGCCCTCGGAATGAGCATCACCTATTTGTCATTTACTTGTTGCACCCTTTAATGAAATATTCTAAATATGCAGGCTATTACTTCTAAAATTGAGAATTCTTCTTGTAGACAGTTGTATTTTTCACAGTCCTGCACTACGCCTTTTTACCAATTCTGACACAAAGACAAACTAGTGTAGGAACTTCTATTATGAAATTTGTCTCATTTCTGGTATGGGAAACTCATTTATCAAGAATGAAGCGACATTGCTAATATTTTAACGATGCTGATATACGAACACAAAACGAAGCAATCCATCAATTACGTCATGACACTTGCAAAGGACGAGTCGATCTATTTTTAGCCCTATCTCTCAAAATTGAACATACGACTTAATTTCCATACAAAAACAACATTTTCAATTTTCATCCATAATTAATAAAGTCATGATTGATAAAATTCTAATATGACTTTTTTTCCTCCCTACATTCTCTCAAAGGTGCATCCTATTCTCAATTCATAACACAGACTTCCTCGTTACGAATAGAGCTAGGTTTTTTATGTACTAAAAGGTAAGATTGCAACATAGTATAATGAGAAGTTAGACTTATGACTGCCTTTTGTTTTAGTTTGGCATACAAACAGTTGAATAGTATAATGAGAAGTAAGACTTCTGACTGTCTTTTATCTTGGTTTCACAGACAAACAGTTGAATAATATACAGGATGTCCCCAACCTTTAAGGTCAAAATTATACGAACGATAGAGGACTCTATTTGGAGCATTTTGACATAAAAGGCCAGTGCAGTGGTCGGAAATGAATATTTTGGATGCCACGCGATCTTGAAGGTCATTTTCAAGCTGTTCGACGCATGACAAAATCCCTGGTGCCTGTTGCACAATGACAGCGACACGTCTTAATGTGCTCCCATAAACAAAACAAATAAATTAAAGTGCCAGGCAGTTTATTATGACAATTAAAGCAGCTTACAGAAACATCCCTCACATACTTTCCAGATGGCTTGGCGTCCAAAATATTCATTTTTTGACCACTGCACTGGTCCCTTATGACAAACTGCTCCAAATAAAGGCATCTATCGTTTGTATCTTTTCTTCTGTTGTTTTAACTTCATGATCTCTCCTTCTGCAGCATCCCCCTCCGAATGGGAGGATAATTTACTACCGGAGTGTTTTACCGTGGAAAGACTCATCATGCCATGTTTGCAGCTTTATAGGGATATATAGGTGTGGTAGCTTCCCGTTTCTTTCCACACCCCACTCTCTCTTTTGCATCTTAAAATCTTAAAAGATCTTAAGAAGGGGCCCCAACTTGGAGGCTAGGAGAGTGGATTTAGCCAAGTTAGACACTCCGGACTTCACCAAAATTCACCCCAGAGATTAAATATCAGTTTCATCAGGGTTTTTTGGCCAGATCAAAGATCCGGAAATCCCAATTAGCCTCTGCCCCCGCTGAGTTTGCAGTGAAAGACCTGCTCTTAGGTAGAACACTATGTATGTATCGTCTATATAATTTTAACCCTAAATGTTGGTGACATCCAGTATGCATCTGTATTGTAATCTTATATTTTATTACATAAAAATTGTGTTATGATTATTCCTTATTTCTCTTCTCATCCTTTAGGGCTAAATATCTGCTTTACTATCTTACCTTTAAATACAGGTAGTTTGTGTTCTTCCATCGCCTCGGTGGTCTAGTGATTATGTTCCTTGCCTCTAGTCCCGAGGGTGGCGAATTCAAACTCAGACGGGTCGACGAATTTTTAGGATGCAAAAAGCCAAAGGACTAGTTCGTCGGAAGGGACTTTAAGATGTGGGTCTCGAATTTTTAGAATGGAAAATTCCAAAGGACAAGTTCTTCGAGAGGGACTTTAAGCTGTTGGTCTCGAATATGAAGGTTTTCAGACTCGTTTTCACGAGAACTTCAAATTTAAATTTAGTGCCTCTGAGCAAAATTTAAACGGTGCTTTCTTCATCCAGTTAATACTCTAGTTGCCTACTAGATGTCTCATTATAATTATAAAGGTTGGCTGAAAATGGAGGCAATTGAAGACCTTTACTGATGCCCTATGCTTCACAAGGAGTAACCGGAAATAAGTCAAAAGTCAAAGGTGTCTGATAGAAACGATTTTCTGACCAGATATCACTTGTTGACCTATGTAGGGAAATAAACTTAACTAATATAGCTTGGTCAATAACTCGTATTATGGAGAACCCATGTCCCCAAACGAGACATGCGCAATAGGTCTACATACAGATGTTCTTCCACTATTGAAATTAATCATGTCCATATACTAAACGTTTGTGGTGAGTATTTAACTCATGCCCCAAATGGGAGTCAAAGACCAATCACATTTCAATGAATTTTGATTTACAACCAATCACAGTTCTTTTTCACCTCATTTTATCAATTTAAAATCAAGCTCCTCCTTTTTTAACATTCTGAATAGGTAATGACTCTCTAAGAAATACGTTTAATATAATAATTTATATATTAAGATGTAAAAGTACAAGAATGCATGTGGCTACCAGATTGTACATATAGTGCACGAATGTAACCAGATAGTGCGGGATATAATATAAAACATTTGTAGCAATTTATTATACTAAAAAAATAAACCACTGTTTGCACTTTCTTAAACGTATTATTTCCCAGGTAATAACGCTCCAGAAAAATATAATTGACATATTTACATCGTAGGACATCAGAAATTAATTAATATACAGTTTGATGTGTTTAATTTTTCCTCCACAATTATTACAATATTGCGATTATTTGTAAATAAATAATATGAACTGATTGTAGTGGTGAACAAGTAAAACGTAACGTTTCTCATTGTTTTAAAATATCGCCGTTTACATTAAATATATAAATATTTTAAAATAACTATATTTAAATAATGATTTGTGAGTAAACAGCTTAATTTTATTCGTTAAATAGTCCTAACAAATGCCACTCTTGATTTCCAATTCTCTAGATAAATTCACTCCTCACATTGTGAGTCGTGAATTTATCGATAATGTGGAAATCACTCGTGGAATTACTTATGGTCTCTCCTTCTTCATCCATACAAGTCTTAGGTGTATAGGTCTGTTACGATTTCACTGATGAATTTTGTATCCAGCTCTTCCTTTGAGGCCCAGAAATCTCTTCCGTGTTGTACAATAATGATACATGGCATTGGGAATTCTATCTGAATTCATTAGTCCCAAATGATTCTGGTATTAATTTGTGGTGATGATGATGGTACAGGGGAAGTACCTTGGTTGGCATTGTAGTACTCTACAATGAGCACAAGTTAACTGAAATCGGAGTATGCATGCGATGTGACGGCGCAAGACAGCAACGGAGCCCTAGTGCGCAGCTGCGGTACATACGAGAGTGAACAGAATACAGACGCAATGGTTCTGTGTGTAGTATAACTCATTTCCCAACCAATTAAGGTACTTTCTCTGTTAATAATAATAATAATAATAATATAATAATAATAATAATTGATAATAATGTTGACATGTCGCAAAATTAGAACCACAGGGTTCTACGAATCTACATATCTCGTTTTTCTTTCTTTCCTTCTTTCTTTCTTTCCTTCTTTCTTTCTTTTTTTCATGTTAAGTGATTCTTAAGAGCCATTTCTGTTAACTAACTTTTATTTTTTTCCATAATGCTTATAATCCCTGAATATTATGCAGACTAGTCATTAGGTCTTACTATACACACTCTATCCTATAGACCTATTAGCTCTAAACTTTTAATCGCTCTCCTGAAAAAAAATCAGAAACCTATATTTCTAACCTCACGACAATAATAATAATAATAATAATATATAATTATTATATTATTATTATTATTATTATTATTATTATAATAATTAACTAACTAACTCACTGGCACTATCAAACACGTAGATTCATGGCCGCGCGGGCATAAGCTCTCCATATATCCCTACCCTGTGATAATGTTTTCCAATCATCCCTGTATAATCCACTTCCCTCAAATCACAGTTAATGTTATTCTCCCACCTCATTCTTGGTCTATCAACTGGGCGTTTTCTCTCTGGTTTTCCTACAAGAAGCTTCCATACACGCCTTTCATTCCCCATTCGTCGCCGCATGTCCTGCCCATCGCAGACTACGAGACTTAACTATTCTTATTATATCTAGCTTCCTATAAATACCATGTAGTTCACTGTTATGTAGTATTGCCCATTCACCTGTCTGTTCATAAGAATAATAATAATAATAATATAATATAATAATAATAATAATAATAATAATAATAATAATAATAATAATAATAATAATGTTTATTTTTCGTGATAGAGATAAGACTGTTGGTATTCTCTTCCACTTCACCAGGGTTAAATCATACAGTAATTATGAATGTTGAATTATATTCGACTTGGTTAACACTCCTAATACATAATAGGCGGACACAATATGCAGATGGCAAAAAATGAACAAACAATATTAAAATAATAGACTTTTTTTATTCCGGAAATTATCCACAGTACAATGAATAATTATAGCTACCCGACACTATAATTCCCTCCCCTCTTATATAAAGGACTGCCAGACTCAAATACAGTTCAAAAGAAGCTTACTAAATATTTCCTTAGGCAATATGGTATATAATAATGCTCTAGGTATATTTGTATTATTCTTTTATATATTAAACTTTCATTTCCAAGCCTATTATTTAATCAAGTTACAGATTATTATTTTTTTTTGTTCTTGTCACCTATATATTTTTTTTAGTCCATACATATTACTGTGGAAAGCAACGGGAAGCTACCACACCTACACAATCCCTAGTAAAGCTGCAAGCATAGCATGAAAATGCTATGATTGCAGTGAAGGACCTGCCTTCGGGCAGAATTACTATGGATGGATAAATATTATGCATTACTAGCTAATACCCGGCGTGCACTGCTGTGCCTAAATAAATAAAATATTGAGGGTCAATTAATTATATGATATTCACCGCGACGAACCAAACATGGCGGTTGCTAGAGTAAATTTTTAATTTCAAATTTCAGGTAAACCCCCTCTCCTAACGGTTGTATTTCGCTGATTTTTGGGTAATACATATCTCGGTTTATTTTAATAGGATATTCCGAATTTTGTTGTGAAACATCGAAAATTACAATCGCTAGAAGGATTTTTAAATTTTTGTTTCAGGTAAACTCCTACACCTAATGATTTTAGAACATAATAGATAACGGCTAAACACTCGCCGCATCTGAAAACCTGTACATACAAATTTTCACGAAGATCGGTTGAACGGTTTAGAAATCTGTAAAGGACAGACACACAGACAGACATACATTCTTATATATATATATATATATATATACACACACAGTAGATTAATCAATTGTAGATAATTCATAATTGTTTTATATCTGATAATTTAACCTTGTTGAAGTGGTAGAGAAGATCTTATAGTCTTCTCCATCAGATAAAATTATGATTATTATTATTATTATTATTATTATTATCATCATCATCATCATCATTAATGTTATATAAGGCAGACTAATTCATATTCACATTACATGATTCTGGGCTTCCTCATCAAAACTTTTATATATGGAATTTCTCTACTACCGCCAAGTTATGTAATAGGATTTATGAAACACTCTGTATAATGCATAGAAATGTTAAACACTTCAGTGAACTTCAATTCGCTTCAAATTCTAACACATACTTTTGATTACAGAAAGTTGATCGTGTTGTCATGGAGTTGTGACGACATACGAGGTGAGCGCCATGGCGAGCAAGGGTGAGGCGGGGGTGACTGCCCCCTCTCCGGCCGCCGCGCCCCATAACAAGAGACCTACTGTCATCGTCTATCCCACCGGTGAGTTGTCAACATTATTTATTTTATAAATCATCAGTCGTTATTAAAAATTCAACCGTCAGACTAGTAAACATTTCCCTCTATTCCAAACTTTTTTTTAAATTTTGTTTAAATATCGCATATAAATTAACCCTAACGCTACTGAGGGATTGACAAATATTGCCCTTAGCATTGGTTCTATTTATTTAATATTCATGTTATTGGAACTAAAGAAACAAGATTTAGCTTCTTTATTTTATTTTTTTAAGCTAAAAGCTAAATTAGTACAAAAATCCACAATAATAAAAATATATAATACTTTAACATAATCACCCTTTTACACGGAAGTGAGATTGGTGGATATTAAGAAAAAAGAGACACGAGCAGAATCAAAGCAACGAAAATTAAATTTCTCAGAAGGACAGCAGGATACACTCTTTTAGATCGAAAAAAAAAAGAAGAATTTTAGAGCAATTAGAAGTAGAATGAGTAGAATAAAAACTCAACAAATATAAATTAAACTGGCTAGACCATGTAAAAAAAATGGATAATTCAATATATAAGCAAAGTACATCGTCTACCAGGATGACCTCTTAAAAGACTGCTAGATGGGCCGAGACAAGTTTACAAAGGCCTAATTCGTGACGGATGATGATGATGAAGCAGTATTTTCGGAATTGGTAGATTAATACCTCAAGTACATAATGGCATATTTAATTAAATTTTAAGAATTGTTTAAATTTTTCTGGCGATAGCGAGGAGATATTATAGACCAACAAGCATGCTCCATTAAATAGCACTAAGAAATTTGGACTGGAAGTAAATATCAATAAAACTAAGTATATGACCACATATAGAAATGCATTATATAATAGAAATTGCCAGTTAATGGCAAATGAGGGAAATTTTCAAGAAGTGGCTGAATTAAAATACTCAGGAATAAAAATAATTACAAACAGGAATGCGGTACACAAAGAAATTAAACATAAGCTCGATTTTAAAAATACATGGTATATGCATTACAGGAACTCTCGTCACCCCATATTCTCTAAAAACATTAAACTCAAAAAACATACAATTTTTATCCTCCCAGTTATATGGATGCGAAACACAGACTCTTACTTTTAGATTACGAGTATTTAAGAATAAAGTTCTTAGGAAAATATATTTAATTAATGTTGGGAAGTAAACATTATGAGGTATAATCATTAAAATTCATCGGAGAACATATTGTTTAAACAACTCACCTCATAGGATTCATGCTTCCATGATATCGCGATTTCAAACATAGTCATGTTCATCGTCAGCCATAACTCCGACTGACGAAATTCTTCGGCCGTCAACTATTCTATTGTCGCCATCTTCAGTGCTGCCATCTATGGTTGAATTTATGAACTTCGAAATCAATGTAATTTCGTTAGGGATATCAAAATTCATTGATCTATTTTTGTTTTTCTGAATGTATATTTTTTCCCAAACTGTCAATTCCAAAGGTTTCTCTACTTGTTTTAAAAGTTTAGCTTCTCTTCCAATTTTATGATGTTCTAATAAACTATGTGCAGCAATTGCAGATTTTCAATTTCACAATTTTTAATATTTCTGAAATGTTCTTTTGTCCGAATTTCCAAATTCCTTTTTGTTTTTCCTATATAAACTTTATTGCAATCTTCACAATTTATTTGATAAATTCCAGATTTCTTACTGTCTGGAACATTGACTTTTTTATTGGTACTTAGAAGATTACCCAGACTAAATTTATTTATTTATTTATTGGTGCCAAAGAAAAATGTTTGGACCAAAGAGAGATAAACATACATATTAATGGAGCAGACTATATAATACCAGTTCTAACACATGTAGCTGAGACTTGGACATATATAAAGAGGGGCTTGAGCAGAATACAAACTAAAGAAATGGAATTCTTACGTGGAATGGTACATAAAACAAGGAGAGATAGAATAAGAAATGACAAAATCAGGGAGACATTAAGTGTAGAAAAATTAACAACAGACATAGAAAAAAAGTAGACTAAAATGGTGCGGACATTTAAAAAGAATGGACGAGGAGGAAAGACTACCACAAAGACTGTTAAATCACAAGATACAAGGAAAACGACCACGAGAAAGATGGATTAAACAAATGTGAAGAAAAGTCTACAAGAGAGAGGATACGACTGGGAAGAACTAAAAAGAAGCAAAGCATGGGAAGATAGAGATGGTTGGAGGCAGATTTGGAATCGACCTTCCGAAAGGACACGATAAGAGGCTGATGATGATGATGATGATGATGATGATGACTACGTAATAGCGAGCTACATGACCTTTATAGGAATCCATGTATATTAATGACTTCAAATATTTTTTCTATAAATATTTATTTGTCGCTCCAAAACCTGATTATATTCCGGTGGAGAAAATAGTATTAGGCTACAGAATAGCATGTCTCCAATATGTTAAGGATAACTTTAAAATTATTTCTAAAAATACAGGGTGATCATATAGTCTCGATCCATTTCCAAGGAATAATGAACTCAGTTTGATTATTTTCATGTATGTTTATTGTCAAGGTATGTATACATGTTCATTGTATTTCAACATGGCCTCCGTCCATTTCGATGTATTATTCCCATCGTTCGAGAGTACCCGAAAGACGTTTTAAAGCATAGCTGGTGAAATAACCGTCACTGCATTGCGGATTCGAGTCCTAAGCAGATCCCGTACCTTTTTCTTGTACACCTTCCCCTTTATGAATTCCCAAGCAAAGAAGTCCAGGGGCGTCAAATTAGGGGAACGCTTTTTTTTTCAACGTAAAGTGTAAAACTTTTAAAATCGTTGATTTTGGCACATCTAACTCATTGCTTAAACGACGACTTGATGCTCTCGGGCTTCTTTCGTTTGTTTCTCTGATTCGCTGCACAGTCTGTTCTGGTACAGAAGGTCTCCCGGAGCGTGGTTCATCCGCAACGTTCCCAGTTCTTTGAAATTTATTGTAAAGTAACCGGATGTTTGCTCGTGATGGTCCTGGTTTGTGAAATTTCCCAGTGAACGCACCTCGGTAAAGACAATCCACGCATCGCGCACTAACAACATACACAAGTTCTTCTATCGTCAGCATGTTCCTTGATTATCCTAAAAAAAAAAGAAAATAATTACATTAACACAGAAATGGATCGAGACTTTATGACCATCTTGTATTTAAATATTTAATAGTTGCACCAAAACATTGAATACATCTTTATTAAGTTTCTGTGTAGAAAATTGGAGATTCTATGCCACTAATATAAATTAAAATAAAAAACTGAAAACACACAATTTATTGTAGCAGTATGTGAATAATTACCTGAGAGAAATAGGCCCTATATATGTTGATTTTTTAAATGTGAAACCCCTTAAAATTAAGTGAAAAGTTGAGCTCAGATTAACCTAAAAATCTGCATATTTAGAATGTAAAATATTTATTAGTCATTGCTCAAACGGTGTAGACAACATATCGCAAAAACCTGCTAATAAATAAGTGAACGCTAAACTAATTTGATGTACTAGCTAGCCCATTTTCTCACCCTAACCTGCTCAAACTAACACAGATTTGCCCATTTTCTCACCATAACTTGTTTACTAATATAGGTGGAGTCTTGGAATAGAATCACCTTACATATGAGTAAAGATGTTGGCAATTGGCTCTAGCGGGAACATGTGTTATCACATTGGCCAACACGACGCTAAAAGTCACTTGTTCTCCGATCGAGCATTCACTGATGGCAAGGTGGCATAGAATTGCCTAAATTGTTTTCAAATATGTTTATATGTTGCACTAAAACATTAAATATAACTTTATTAAGTTTCGATGTAAAAAATGTACTGTAGCGATACCCTGTATGTCAATAATAACTTTAAACTTGTTTTTGCGCTATAGTGCGTTTTGTCGTACTTCCAGCAATGGCAATCATGATTGAAAGTTCAACTTCATACATTTCGGAGTTGCCAACCTAAATAAAAAAATATTAATAAAATACTGTAATATTACCTATTACAAACATACACGAGCTGAATAATAAAAAAAGAGAAGACAAGGACATCAACGATATAATAAGTAGAATTTGAACTTAGAATGTATCAATATGTATACCTGATAAATTGTAATATTATGTTTAGGTTAAGTAGATATAAGATTAATGTAAAGTGATCCCACAACAGGCCTCAGGAGGCCCTTGGAGTAGTAGGAGGTTAAGGCTCCCACTTTTTCTAGACAATCGGCACTTTTATGTCAGCCGGGTTGTCAGCCCTGCGTGACGGTAGCCTTTACCCCCAGAACAGCGTCTGGTACTCATTTCCGTTAGAGGCTGAGTCGACCCCAGGGTCATAGTGCCGCCAGAGGGTTTTGGTCAGTTTAAAAATCCTGACCCCAACGGGACTTGAACCCTCGACCCTCCGGCTTGTAGCTCAGTGCCTTAACCACTGCGCTATACTTTTTACGTCGTCACTTTACTAGATATAAGATTAATACTTCCATTTTATGTATATTATTATTACATTGTATAAGAAACAAAATTAGACTAAGAAACCATAATGTAATATAACTGTAAACACCTTATATTGAGTTTAAACTAGCCGCACTCTGTAAAAATATAATGAATTGAATAAAGAAATCACGCTAGATAATAAATAGGGACAAGAGCAGACCTGGGGATATGGGCATTGAGCCCGAGGAAACCCAGGGGGATGGTAGTGGGGCTCTTAAATAAAAAAAAATACAAACACGCTGGGAAGTAAAACCACTACCCTCTATGTATACTACATACAATGTATATACAAAAAATATCCAAAACGTAATGTTAATATACATTATACAAAAAATCACTGCATTTTAAATGAACTGAACTTCATTTGAACAATATAAAAAAATAAATACGTACTTGCTGTCATTTTATCATTAAATTGGTCTCGCGGCCTCCTGTTGTTTCAATTAATAAACATTGCCCACACTGTTTAACGTTAGTCATTTGTTTACAATTTCCAACAAAGATATTATTTTACAATTATTTATTATTTTGTAAACACCATCGCGCAAAAAATAATGTACAACGCACGTTTGTGAAGTGTTTTACAGAATCTCGGAAATTAAAAATCTCGCTATCGCTCGGTTTTAAACATTTTCCTCAATTCTGTAAAAACCACTTCCCAACCTCACATCGTAATATACTATTATTTGCTGCACCAAATCATTAAATTAAACTTGATTAAGTTTCGGTGTGTAAAGTGAGATGCATGTTGTTAGAATTGCGTCATAAAGAAAAATGGCTCCATCGTGAGAAATGGTGGCAATGTGAGGCGCTAAAAGCTCGAGTAAATCTAACCTCAACATCTGCTGTGATCTCGTGGCTTAATGGTTATAGTTGCACTTGGCTACACCACAGCGACAACACGAATAAACACTCTCAAAATGGAGCACTCTACTTTCATAATGAGAGTGTGGTCAAGGCTTTAATATGGTTACATCAACCACCGGGTTAGGTTTGTTTACTCCACAACAAAAATAAATTAAAAGATAACATAAATATTATTAAATTAAGAAAAATGTAAATTAAAAAAGTTCGTGATGCAGCGCCCGCGTAAACTAACCAAGTTTCTCAGTAAGTCAAATGTATGGTTCAATTTTGCTGCTTTATAATGTTTTATTCGAATGCATCAGATTGTCATTACGACATTTCTAGTGTTCTCTCCTGGCACTGTCGTAATTGAAACCAATTTCTGAGGTTGGGACGCCTGGAAGGCGATGATAAGATGGGTGATTTTGAGGTGCGGCACCTTTCCAAAAATATAGCTGTTTTAATATCAATAGTTTAATATTTGTATTTGGGGGGATGAAATGAAGCGAAATTAACATAATTTGTTGCACCTTTTTGCACATTTTTGCACATTTTCGTGATATTACTACATTTTGCCCCTTTTCCCCTCTTTTTAATGCTTCAGCACCCTTTTCTCCACTTTTCTATGCGTTTGTAAAAGAATCTCAATCAGAAGTCAACAATATTAAAATATAATTTATGTAATTTATACCCCAGAAACAATGGTCAATCTGCAGTGTGAAGTCAACAATAGTAAATAATAAATATTAAAATATAAAAAATAAGGTTACAGAAAGCATTCATTAGACCAGTAGTTACATATGCTAGTGAAACTTGGGTCCTAAGAGAAACAATAAAACAGAAATTATTAATTTTTGAAAGGAAAATTGGACCAAATAGAGGAACTGATAACTGTTGAAGAATCAAAACAAATAACGAACTAAACAAATTAATGAAAAATCAGAATATAGTAAACCATATAGGATCTCTCAGAATTAATTGGCTTGGACATTTGATAAGAATGGATGATCAGTGACTGGTCATAAAGCTCTGTAAATGGAAACCTATAGGAGGTAGAGCAGTTGGAAGACCGAAGATCAGATGGGAGGATGACACAATGAACGATCTAAAGAAAATAAAAGTGGCTAATTTGAATATGGTAAGAGACAGATTGGCATGGAGGAGAATTGTTGAGAAGGCCAAAACTTTCACTTCTAAAGTTGTCGCGCCTTAGGATGATGATAATGAAAATTTATGTAAACCACCAGTAATTTTTATCCCAGCAACAATTGCCAATCTGCAGCTGTGAAGTCAAATTTACAATGTTGCTGCAACAGTTTAAAACAAGTTCAGTTAGTACTGGTATAGCGTTGTGCCCAACCAGTTCATTTCGAGAAGTAGTTCGTTCACTCGCACTCACATTTGTGAACCATTCAATTCAATTAGTTCGTCCACAAAACTTTAATTTTTGCGTATTCAAAAAACTTTACCATATCACCAACAGATGTCATAGATATGTCCAATCAGATCCTTCACTTCACACAACAAGAATGTGGGGCTAGAGGCGGAAGCAAGCAGACACGTGTCTGGCGTGACTTGACATTAACCAACCACATGGTAGCTGTGTATTTTAAAGATAAACAGAAATAGTTCTGTAAATTCTATTTTAATTTATTTGAGTATGAACAATTCTAATATGACTGCTACCTTATTTTTGTTTATTTATAATTACTTATACCTCCTTTTTATTTCTGTTATAACTGTATTATTTGCATAATTTTATTTACATACAGATTTTCAATGTTTACATATTTTATTTCAAGTTGTAAATGTTAACAAAAACAAAATTGTAACTCTATAATTTGAAAAAAAAAAAAGTTTGGAGTATTTTAAAACTTTTAAGGAAAATATATTTTATTTATATATGTATTATTTACACATATTATTTGCATATTATTGCTTTAAAAAGAAAGAAAGATGCAAAATCGTACTATTGGCAATTACTTGATGTTAATCTTTACAACTCCTAAACTAAAAATATAAAGAGGGTGAATACTGGGTAGGCCAACAAAATTTAGCCTTTGTGTGTGCACTTTTACAGAATGGATTCTAATTCGCGATCAAGAAAATTAGTGAAATTTGGGGTTTCTTCGCCGATTTAGGCGATGGTAAAGCAAAGTGTAACTTTTGTTCTAAAAGCAGTTTCATTCAAGGGCGGGATACGTTAAACTTGCGCGGCATATTCACTCTAAACGTTTAGCAATGTAAGATTTTTACGAAATTTTGCAACAGCTTTTTGAAAACCTAGTAAAATATGTTATTTTAAAACTTGGATAAAATGGGTTCTTATTCAATTCTTTCGGAATTCCAGTAAATAAAATGTAAAGTGATTGTAATATTAGACTACATTAGATTTGTAGCGTTAGTAATGCCGTGGATCAAAAGGAGTAATCCCTGATAATGCTGCGTATGAGTGATGACGTAGACAAGAGGCGGGAGGGTGCCATAATGAACATGTAACGAATGAATGAGCGTGTCGAATGTTGAGAGTTTGAAGTATTGAAGTATTTAAAGCCAGTTCACTCTGTCAAGGTAGTTCGTTCCTCTAAAGGTACGTACACATATGCGCGTCACGAACACGCGCGGCGCGCGCGCTGCTCGTGTTATGTTCGTCGAAATTATTAATTTCAACGAACCTCCTGCGATCCATAGGAAACCCACAAACCTTCAGTAGACATTTTACAGGCCTACACTTGGTCATTCCATGTCTCCTTATTCAATTATTTTCTTTTATCAAAACTATTTATTTTCTTCTGGATGGGATACTGAGGAATTTTTACCTGTATACCATATTACATTGTCAAATAATTTCAAAACTACAATCACTTCAGAAATGTTTTTAACCAATTATTGAAATTTTATTTTAAAAAATTGAAAAATATGAAGGAATATTAAATGTTTACTAAAATATTAACATTTCGCCAAAATACTATGAAATATGAAACAAAAAAAATATGTTGGTTTTATTTGATTCTATAGATTATAAAATGTAAAGATACTCTATGGAGCAACAAAAAAATTGTAGAACGCAAAAATAGTATTATAATACATTAATTTTAATATCAACATAAGTATAATTTACAAATGTAATACATTACAAAATTATGTGTAGTACCAGTATTATTTTATTCTTTGGCATATTTCTCATTTGAGTGAATTTTTTAAGTAGATTGCTGTCGTTTAAAAGGTTATGAATTTGTTCACAAGAATTTGTTAAATTATATTTCACACATAAAATAACTTTCAAGGTGTCAACATTCAATTGCGATTTTTTTTATGTCCACGCTTTATTTATCAAACAATGGTGGTCGAATCAACAATGTAAACTTTGATAAGTAGTTCTGAACAACGATTTGTTATTATCAAAGTTTAACATTATAAAATTAACAAAAATAATATAAAACGCATATCCTGGCGAAATAGCTACATGGGCGCCGAAAACCGTATATTCCCTTTCCGTTCTCCCCGCCGTTCCCTAGCTTGTCATGCATTCTTCCCAAAAATTGGGTCTTTTTAAAATGCCGCGGAATGCGGAACAAATTGTTAAAAATCGGGACGTCTGGTCACCTTACACAATACGCTTATTACTGGTATGTGTTTATATTCTATTCTTTTGTGATACGTCATACATAATATTATGAAATTAACGTGTTTAGTACTCACGAAAAAAAATAACATTAAAAAAACAGGCATGCTGTAACAATATTGTGAAATCATTTTTTTTATTCCTTAGAGTAAAAAATACCGATAGACATCAACGTGCACACTGATCTGGCGATCTGTACTATTTATTGTTGCGCCAAACCAACAATACTAAGTCATGTGTCAACAATATAACAATATTTTACTTTTCTCTCGCCGGTAGGAAGAAGAAAGTAAAGTAATTATCTTCTTCCTGCATGTATCCGGAGATATATCCATTTTATCTCCTATTTCCCTCCAGGCATCTCCTTTCAATGATTTTTTAAAATGATCCTTATGCTGAGGATCCCACAATAATTGTTTGTTTCTATAAAGATCAATAAGTTTTAACATGTTTCCCTCTGACCATTCTATACTCAAATAATAATAAGGTGCGCGCCGAAAACAACGGACCTCTCAAGTACCCGTCCAAATCTAAACAGCGAACCATCAAAGTGTTCGTGGAAAAAACCTACAATGAGTGGATCGTGGTGCGCCGCATGTGCGCGGCGCGCGTGCACCCTAAAACCCCGTACAAATCTGACGAACATGGTGCGCGCGTGCGCGGCGCGCAAGTGTGTACGTACCTTAAGACACTTCACTCTGGCCAGCCAGTTCGTTCTTTGATACCACTTCGTTCATCTAAGGCATTTTACTCTTCCAAGGTAGTTCGTTCTTTGATATCACTTCGTTCATCTAAGGTACTTCACTCTTCCAAGGTAGTTCGTTCTTCTACGTTACTGCACTCTGCCAGATAGTTCGTTCCTCTATGGCAGTTCACTCTGGCAAGATAGTTCGCTCCTTTCAGACACTCCCTGCGGTATGATCGATATGAATGACGTAGGAAAGAGGTGGAGACATGCAGGTCGATAGTCGGAGAAATGTAGAGTAATCAATGAATGAGTGAAAGTTGATTTGGAGTGAGACATTCAGAGCTTGAAATAAAAAGTAAATTTTAATTTTAAGTAGCAGTAGTGAACTCTGAACTGGCAGTTCACTAAAAGTGAGTAACTTTTTGACACTTCACAGTAGCGAAGCGTTCTTTTTAAACGACTCACTCTCGAATTACCCATCACTATACTGGTAATAATTTAACATTTTTCTATCTATCGGTTTGTTGTTGGCTGTATTTTACTAGTCTGAACCACAACGTATTTTAATTAGTATTAAAACTGGGTTTTCACAACAATAACATGGCGAATGTTAAGAAGGATAAGTCGTGCGCACTTTCAGAAGAATTCAAAACGCAATTTATCGAAACTGATGGCATCATTCTTGGATGTTCCGTCTGCGAAGTAAATATTGCAATGAACTATAGAACTATGAATTACCTCTTATGGACTCTATAAAGAAGAAAATTTTGGTGCAAAATGATATGCATATTGTAGAAATTGAGTTCATGTAACTGGTTTAAATCTTAATTCAATTGTTTCAGCAGCACCTTTTTGTACGTATTTTCAGAACCTTCCCCCCCCCTTTTACGACCAAAATTTAAACGTTACCATCCTTTCCCTAGTGATGGTAGTGGTGCGCCATTGGGAGTCCTTAATCTTAAAATAATATAAGACGAATATGAATGATGATGATGGCCATATGATTTTCGGGGAGCATTTGGGCCTTAGAGGTTCCCACAAGTGAGGAAAAACCCCGAAAAAACCTCACCCAGGAAACTTCTCCCGATTAGGTACCGAACCGAGGTTCGCTGCGCGACAAAGCAGCGCGTTACCTCGAGACCACAACGATGTATAGGGGTTTATTAATGAACAATTCCATATGTGACTGACTGACATTTACAATACATTTTTGCAGCAAAATGCTTACATAAATATTACAATTGGTTGTTATTGGGGGTGTTATATACGTGATATGATAGAGGAAAAGGTGTGTGTATAAGATTGTACATAAATTACAACTTCTGAAGAAAAATAATATTATTTATTATCTATCAAAGTATGTGTGATTGACTGACATAAATGTCAACTCATCATGCAGCTTAACTTGTTCATCTAAATCATTCTCTGAAATGTGATTCCTAATTAAATTTTCCAAAATACCGTTTGAAGGGCACATTTCAAGTTATATTTTAAATAAAAAACGAAACCTAAATCACAATTAATACCGAAGTTATGACCTAACATGTGATGTGTGACTACTGAAACTTATCCTGTGACTGACATATCTGAATTTTATTTAGAATTTCAACATTCAAATATTACAAAAATGTAACAAAATACTATGAAACTAGATAAACGTTTCAGTAACAGAGATTAATAAAGAACTGCAAACCCTTTATCAATTCCACGAAAATTGTTAAATTTAATTCTGCTGTAAAATAAATTAATTTAAATCAATACTATAATTTAATTAACTCGCTTACCATGTACCATTTTAAATTATATAAAATAAGAAAAAATATTAAATATTTAGCAACAAAGTACCTTCTCAATTGTTAAATATACCTACTATAATTGTATGTGTGTATACATATACATATATACATACATATATATATATATATATATATATTGATTTGTAGATACACATTCTTAATAACTTAGTTATTTACCAGTGTGCATGTATTTTCAAAACAAATTATTATAAATCGCAAGCTGTGCAATTGCTGACGTAGTGAATTCTGTTTTTAAACAGCGATAAAAAGAAAACTCTAATTAGCCCGACACTGGTAATTCACTTCATAACATCGATGTATAAGATTTTCTTATGCAGCTATTCACTCTATTATTCGCCGCTATGTTGACTTGATTTGACCCATTAATAAAAATGTTTCCTGTAATACATGAAGTGTCATGCTGTAACTGAATGGTTTTAGTCAAGATGTCTCAATAGACGGCACTGGTTTGAGTCTTCATGAGAGAATAAAATTCCTCATGGAATTTCGGTCCCAATGGGGACTGGTTCCCGCCCAGAATCAAGAAGAATTTGGGCAGCTACAGTATTTAGTGGTTGCAGTCGAGAAAAAAATCATAACTGCTGGAGTATCCGACATGCTGACCACATGTCACCCTATATATTGGTTGATGATTACCCACCTCTGTGATTGATATACTTGGATGTGAGATCAGCAGTCAAGTATTTTCTAGGCCTGTCCCGCTATTCAGTTTTTCTTTATTTTTTAAATACACGAACTTACGAATTTGTTGCGCTGATTGTTTGTTTGACAGTTGTGTAGGCCTATATTCTATAACATAAGGGTCCAACGCTTTCACTTTGTGTATACAATGAATCCGTGATAGCTGCAAGATATTCGAATTGTTTTTCTAAAAATGTATTTCCTTCTTCCATATGGTTTTGTGACTCCTCCTGAAAAGTTATTTCATTGGTTTTACAGTTCACATTACATAATTCTGCACAATTTTGTATCTTCTTTCCCGATTTTTCATACATCCGTGCCATCCTTTTTACTTGGCCGCCAGTCGCATCTGTAGCCCAGTTTCCATGGTACGATTCAAAAAAGTTCCATTTTATGTCAAAATCCAATATTCAAGTAAGCAGTGTCACAATGATTAATGTATAGGCCTATTTCTAATACCTGCGCTCCAACTCAAATTTTTTACCATCTCAAGTTTTTGAAGAAATCCCTATAGTTCAGAAAACACTTTTCTATAGCAACTTGCTATGTGTCAGATATCCTGACACTAAAGCAAAGTATTTCTTCTCAACTTCCTTGTCACCTTCCATCTAAACTAGGCAAAAGCAATAATAGGTCTATTGAGATATGCTAATTTTTCCAATGAACTACCTGGATCTCATTTTGTTCTTTGTAGGTATAATTTTCTGAGAAATCAACAAGTATGACAGCACCTTCTACTGAATATATTTAAATGCATCCACTGACTGCCTTTTG
This sequence comes from Diploptera punctata, assembly GCA_030220185.1. Classification (NCBI taxonomy): domain Eukaryota; kingdom Metazoa; phylum Arthropoda; class Insecta; order Blattodea; family Blaberidae; genus Diploptera; species Diploptera punctata. Next base: position 100,939 of record JASPKZ010003080.1, read on the forward strand.
GCTCATATTGTCACAGAGAAAGGGTCAGTAATTATTTTATGGACCAGTTGAGCCGAACAGTCAACCAGATTTCCTAAATCATGTTTATGTTAAATCCTCAGTAGAGTGCAGCAAGTAACTGAGAGTGCCATGCATATTAGCATTATAAATGAGAGGACAAAAAGTCAGTCAATCACGGGACTCTAGCGGGAAAAATAATAACTGTACAAAAAAGTGTCATCAATACTTTTTTGTTACCTGTGTATCGATAACGTAGAATCTAAGAGGAAATTTTAATCCATCAATTATTATGTTGTGTGCAGTAATTTTTATACGTTTTCCGTGAGTGACTGACCATAGCTTACAGTTAACAATTATAGGACACATTTAAGGTATATAGAACATTAACTGCAATTAATATTATTACATTTACGACTAGGGACGACCAAAGTATGGTTTAGCAAAAGAGTTTGTGAAATAAAACGAATTAATACGTCCAAATCATTAAAGAGCAAATTGGTAAAATGTTGCGTGTTTTAACAGGTTTGGAATATGACAAGTTTCTACCATTAATATTAGATTAAAATAATACACTTTTGAAACATTATCTTATAGAATCAGAAAATTTGATCCTTAAAGATATATATGTATATATTTTTTTGTAAGCCCATGTTTTCCCTTTACAGAGATTTACTTGTTTTCATATAGATGCCATTTTGAGTGGTCAGCGTTCCGCCTCATACTGACATCTAGGAAACCAAGCTAGTCCTAAGACGGGAAAATTCGGTAAATTTTGCTTAGAGGCCTTTTCATTTAGGCTTCAGGATTTTTTACGAGCCTGAAAATCTTCAGACTCGGGACCCACGGCTTAAAGTCCCTCCCGGAGGACTTGCTCCTTGGATTTTTCCGTCCTAAAAAATCCATCGACCCCGGCCGGGTTTGAACCCGCGACCCTCGGGATCAGAGGCAAGGAGCATAACCACTAGTCCACCGCGGCCGATTAATGATATATATTACGTCAACAAAATTATTCCAGCGTCAATTTCAAAATGTTCACCTCGATATGACATTTTCATGGAATCGCTCTAATATAGATTCAGTTAATTTTTTAATTGAATCGTACGAATCTAAAGTCGTTGCGAGAAAGAGAAATTCCGGCGCTAAAGCAATTTTCAAAAAAAATATAAAAGAAAGCAACAACAATTACATATAGAGAGTTTAAAATTTTTAAAAAGTTGAAGTTTTATATAACTGGGGACCCAAATTAACAACACTGCTGAGATTAAAGAGAAAATAAGTTGGGAGGATTCAAAATTCAATATGGAATGATACAATATTTTGTATTAAAATATCTCACTTTTTATTCAAAATAAGATTAAATAAGACATTAATAAAGTCTGTGCTAACGTATGGAAGTGAGATGTGGGTCTTAAGTGAAAGCTCAGAATTTTTAAAGAAAAATTCTGGGAAGAACATATGGACCTATTCAGGAAATAGAAGAAAATCATAATCATTATCTCCTTTATCTCTTATTAGGAGCATACGGCATCCATAAATCGTTGTCAACGGATCCTATTCTAAGCCAACTTCTACATTTCTCTCCAGGTTTTCCCCTCCTATGCAATTTTTTCAAGGATGGTTCTCTTCCATGTCTGTTTCGGTCTACCTCTTCCTCTGACTCCTTGGGGGTTCCAATCCTATGCAATTATTTCAATCAAAATAAAAGAATGACAAATACAATGTAATGAGGAATTTTATCGCTTGTATAAAGTAGCAGATATTCAAACAGATTGAGATGGAAAGGACATAATCCAGAGAATAGATAATAACGAGTCAATTAAAGAAATAATGATGGACCATCCAGATGAAAGAAGAAATGTTGGAAGACCTAAAGCTGGGTAGATGAACGGAGTTCTGGACGATGCCCAAAGACTTAAAATTCTAAATTGGTGAACAGTCGCCAGGATGAATTCTTAGGGAGATTGTGACTCTACTCGGGTTGTTACTCCATACATGACGATGGAAGCAATTTTTAATGATGAGCAGAAATTGAATGATTTGGGCCAGTAACACGATAAGGCAAATCCTATTAAGAAATTATATATATCCATATAAAGCAAATAAATGTATTGAAATATCAATAAACCATTTGTAAGCGCGCCTGTGATTAGTTAAAACATATATAGACACACAATGTATTAACAACAATACTACTCAATTAGTCTGTATAAATTCTGAAACATTAAAATCCTTATATCTCAGAAAGAACAATATGTGGCTTATCATGTTATTGCTCTAAGCCCTTTAATTGATTGAACATAGATTCAATTCTGGAGATGCATGCTATTATGCATTACAGGGACGTTTGTCATCCCAACTTATCTAAAAAAGAGTAGTTAAACTGAAAATTTATAAAACTTGAATTCTCTGTTATACTATATGGATGTGAAACATTGACTCTTATTTTAGGATGGGAGAAAGGATTACGAGTATTTGAAAATAAAGTTCTTAGCAAAATTGTTGGACCAGAAAGAGATGAACCGACAGGTGAGTGGAGAAGACTAAATAACAGTGAGCTTTGTGGACAGGACATGAGGCATGAATGAGAAATGAAATAGAGGCATGCAAACTCTGTAGTAAAATCAGAGGGAAAGCGCCTAGTGGGTAGGCCAAGAATGATGTTGGGAGAATAATGTTAACCATGATTTAAGGAAGTTAAATTGTACAGGGGATGATTGGAAAAACAATCCCGATTAGGGATGTCTGAAGAGATTAGGCCTATTTCCTCACAGCCATGAAGTACGGGTTCGATTTTGCCAATGAGTTAGAGCAATTTTCAAATCTTGGTTTCAGGTAAATCTCCATTAGTCCTGGATCCAACCAATGTATATGTTATATATGGACGATGTTATGCATCAACCGACTAAGCGCCATTTAAAAATATATTTTGATGTCATCTGTTGCACTGACTCATGAAAGTACGAGTACGCACAGTTTTAGCGCCAAATCTATAAATATAGCTTTATTATTAAAGAAAATATAAACGCCATGAGCCCTATCAGAGATTCTGTATTTTGCAACAAATGGGTATGAAACCAGATCTTCATAAACCGTAATCTAAATGTTGTATCATGCAGCTAAACGCCAAATGTTCCCGCCCTAGATTGTTGATGCATAACGTCAAACAAGGAAAATACCTTATAAATTCCAGTATTGATAGTTTGGCGCCTACAGCAAATGGTGAAGATTGACTTAAACTTTAAACGTGTTTTCCTCGAAACTTACATACTGGCGCATAGCTGATTGATGCAATACGCCATCCATATAAACTAATGTGAAAATTTACTTTCAAAATGTAGCTTATGTTATTAATCCGGTTTGTTTGGATGACGTGTCATTGTTTACGTCATTGCACTTCTTAATTCAGCTTGTAATTTGTGAGCAGCTTAAAAGAAAATGACAAGCTGTCACGGCGACATGGATTACGATTGAATAAAGCTTTCACCTCTGCACGGCCAGCTTAATCGTTAAACTGTCAATATATAGAGAACGTCATTTCTGCACAAATTAGATTATTAGGAAAAACCTCGTGCTGATGGCACCGTAATCCATTATAAAACTGCAGGCTTTGTTATCAAAATGTCAGCTTAAAACTTTAATGCGGATCATAGCATGTGCCACACAACATTAACCTCTTTCAACTCATTGCGCATGCATTCTAAATAATGTCTTAAAGGGAGACTGTTTTATATTAGCTCAAATTTTAACCGGACATGGAAAATTTCAGACATATTTATATAAAGTAAAGTGATCCCTCAACAGGCCTCAGGAGGCCCTTGGGGTAGTAGGAGGTTAAGGCTCCCACTATTTCTAGACAATCGGCACTTTGTGTCAGCCGGGTTGTCAGCCCTGCGTGACGGCCGCCTTTACCCCCAGAACAAGCGTCTGGTACTCATTTCAGTTAGAGGCTGAGTCGACCCCAGGGCCATAGTGCCGCCAGAAGATTTGGGTCAGTTTAAAAATCCTGACTCCAACGGGACTTGAACTCTCGACCTTCCGGCTTGTAGCGCAGTGCCTTAACCACTACGCTACGGCGTGCCCCATATATTTATATACATTTAAAATATAATCAAATGCATTGTGTAGTTGTGGAGAAGAAGTTCAAAGAGTCAAAAATGTTTTATTTAATTGTCCAATGGTGTGGTTTGAACGTTACAGACTTGATTCATATTTGAACTTTAATTAAAAAGAGTATTCCAGTCCTCTTCATCATATTCTTATCAACGAAAATTGTATACACTAGACTCTCGCAAATGCGGCCATTCCTTGGAGAGAGGGGTGCCGGATTAACGAAAGTGTCGCATTATTGAGAGTGAAATTTTTATTTTTCATTAACTTTTTCATCGCGTTGGTCCTTCTTTCCTGCACACTTTTGATTAATTCTTCGTCTGTTAAAGTTTGGTCAACGCCAACATCTTCTTCATCAAATTCTCCTCCTCCTGAAAGCTTGTGGAATATTTCAATATACAGTTTTTGTCAGGAACTGATTCCGGAATTTCTCGCTCATCACTGTCACTCAGTGCTGCTGACTCCAACTCTGTTTCAATGGATGGCCAGCTCTTCATTACTGTAGCTCTCTCTACTTTATCCCATGACTCAGTATGACTCAGCTGTTTGGAAACTAAAATCGTTGCATATTGTTGATATAAATTTAAAATAAAATCGTTTGCATATTGTTGACATAAATTTAAAATAAAATCGTTTGCATATTGTTAACATAAATTTAAAATAAAATCCTTTGCATATTGTTGACATACATTTAAAATAAATTCGTTTGCATATTGTAGACATAAATTTAAAATAAAGTAGTTTGCATATTGTTATTCACACATATTTAAAATAAAAACCATTTTCTGCTTATGCCGGTTTGATGCCGGATTACTGAGAGGTCAATCAACTGAGGGCCGGATTAGTGAGAGTCTAGTGTAATTACCTATCTTCATTCACACCTATAAGTTAATTTTACTCTGTTCATCGTAAGGTAATTGTATTTTGTTGTACTGTTTCATTTTAATTTACTTCATAATGTTACAAAATTATAGCCCTTATATACCGTAAGATAAAAAAAAGGGTTTTCATGTATTGGATAATAAATAAATAATAGTTTTAAAAAAACTAAAACAACACGCTTTATTTGAAAATTGAACTAAAAAATGAAAAAATAATTTTAATTTCTAACGCGCTTGGGATAAAATTAAAGTGGTCAACAAAAAAATCATCTCCAACACATATAGAATAAAACTAGAGATATCAACAAAAAGAAAATAATTTTACCATCAAAAGCGTGGGGTGCTCTATATCAATTAATATATTTTATAATAACAGATATTGGTAAAAGTAAAGTCTCTAAGAAGAAAATGTAAAAATCATAAAAAAAACACCACACGCTTTTGATGGTAAAATTATTTTCTCTTTGTTGATAACTCGTTTTATTGTATATTGCTGGAGATGATTTTTTTGTTGACCACTTTAATTTTATCCCAAACGTGTTAGAAATTAAAATTATTTTTCATTTTTTAGTTCGGTTTTCAAATAAAGCGTGTTGTTATAGTTTTTTTAAACTATGTTTTATTTTTTAGTTTTAATATTTTACAGAATAAGATAAAAATGTAAATATCTTTAAATTCGATACTACTGTAGTATGAGCTAAAGTAATACTCTTCTAAAAAAAATCTTCCCAACCGGATTTGACCCAGCGACTATGGATTACTGAAATTATATGACTAAGAGGTCACTGCCTCTACCAACTGATATCTTACAACGATTGACTAAAATGTCGACAAGTCCGCAGCCTATTATACCAGTTTTAATTTTTTTGATTTTCTGTTGATTCTGACCAGGATTTTAGGAACAAAATAATGGAAAATATTGGATTGTCACAGGTCCTTTACAACGTATACCAAGTTTCAGTCGATCCCAAATTTCCAAAGCGATCCATATTTCTAAGTGGGTGAAAATCGTGTTCAAAGATTCCATTACATAGATAAAAATACTTTTTTTTTATTTTCTGATGATTCTGGCCAGGAGTTTAGAAACAAAATGAAATTATTGTATTGTCACGGGTCCTTTACAAGTATACAAAGTTTCAAGTAGGTCCAATTAATTTAAGTGGGTGAAAATCGCGTTGCAAGATTCCGTTACATAGATAGATATATAGATAGATATAGATATAGATAGACATGTAGACAGGTAGATAGACAAACAGACAAACAGATAGATACAGGTCAAGCTAATATAAAGCGTGTAAAAAAGGGAGGAAACTGTTGTGAAGAAGGGAAAATATAGCTGAAACCAAACTATATAATAGTCTAACGAACTTATTGGCACTATCGGACCCATAGCTTCATATCCGCGCGGACAAAAGCTCTCCATATATCGCTATCCTGAGTTAATATATATTTATTTTGATAAATTGGATAAACTCCATTTCTGATGTCAGCTTATTTTAAAGTTTCGATCTGTTGTGAAAACAAATACATAACCGTAATCAAATGCCTGTAGCAAATTGTTGTATAATTTGACACAGATTTAAATAATGTCTACCAATTCATTTTTGCATTTCTTTATTAAAAATATTAAATAAATTAAACCAATGTCTATTATAGGATACATTGCTAATTTAAGGGTTAATTAAATTTTATGATATACATTATGACTAACAAACATGGAGATTGATAAAACGATTTTTTTTCGAGTTTCTGGTAAACCTCCAATTTTAATCTCGGATTTCACTGATTTCTTGGAGGATCCCTTCCCCGCTTTATTTTAATACTTTATACCGAATATATCTTAGAGTAGTATCGAAAATTGTGACCGTTAGGGTATTTTTAATTTTAAGTTTAAGATAAAATCCTACATCTAATGGTCCGATTTTTATAGTTAACGAACAAGACCTTACTTCGTAGTTGAATGCAGGCTTTCACGGCCGGTGGTAATCATAATGTTGTGTGATTCCGGGTTCTGTGGCCGTGGTCCATAGTTGGTGTTGATACCAGACGTTTCGCCCTCAACTGCGGAGGGCATCTTCAGTGGCGTGTGCTTCTAGGCGTGTTTCCTGGTCGGAAGATCTACTTAGAGTGAGCTCTGCTGACGTTGTGGACGTTGTATTGATACTAGTGGTGGGAGCAGGGGTGAGTGAGCGTGGCTCTTGCTGATTGGCTAATGGTCGTCTCCTTGTTGTCCCTAGTGTTGATGCATTTATTTTCTAGTGTATGGTACCAGGCCTTAGGCAATTTGATACCTTCCTCTTTTCTGTTGATATTTTCTTTATGCTTGTATATTTCTATAGCCTCTCGGTATAATCTAGGGAAATAGTAGGAAGTTGTGGCTAAAACTTGTGTATCATCGAATAGAATCTGGTGTCCATTCATAATGGCATGTTCTGCTACAGCCGATTTATCCATTTCTCCTTGTCTGCAGTTTCTTTTATGTTCAGATAAACGGGTGGCTATACTTCTTTTCGTGGTCCCTATGTATGGTTTACCACACGAACAAGGAAGTCGATATACGCCGCAAGTGGAGAGAGGTGGCCGAGGATCCTTAGCTGAGCGAAGGCAGTCTTCTATTTTTCTTGTAGGTCTGTAAACTGTTTTTATGTTGTATTTTCGTAGGAGTTTTCCGATACGATCTGTGACTCTTTGTACATATGGTAAGTAGGCTATGCTGGTTGAGGGCGTGTTATCCATTCTGACGTGCTGTCTTCGTGGATGTATGGTTTGTCTTATTTCCTTGGATGTGTAGCCATTTTTCTGGAAACAATTGAACAGATGGTGTTGTTCTTGTTTAAGGTGTTGTGGTTGGCATAACTTAGTCGCTCTGTCGAACAGTGTCTTAATGACACCTCGCTTTTGTCTTGGATGGTGGTTAGAGTCTTTGTGCAGATATCGGTCTGTGTGTGTAGGTTTTCTGTAAACTGTATGTTGAATTTCCCCATTGCCAGTCCTTATTATTTGAACATCCAGGAAAGGAAGTCTTCCATTATCTTCTTTTTCCATAGTGAACTGTATTTTGTTGTGTCTGCTGTTAAGGTGTTGAAGGCAGTGAAGAATTGGAACGTTTCCTTCAACACCTTAACAGCAGACACAACAAAATACAGTTCACTATGGAAAAAGAAGATAATGGAAGACTTCCTTTCCTGGATGTTCAAATAATAAGGACTGGCAATGGGGAAATTCAACATACAGTTTACAGAAAACCTACACACACAGACCGATATCTGCACAAAGACTCTAACCACCATCCAAGACAAAAGCGAGGTGTCATTAAGACACTGTTCGACAGAGCGACTAAGTTATGCCAACCCAACAACACCTTAAACAGAACAACACCATCTGTTCAATTGTTTCCAGAAAAATGGCTACACATCCAAGGAAATAAGACAAACCATACATCCACGAAGACAGCACGTCAGAATGGATAACACGCCCTCAACCAGCATAGCCTACTTACCATATGTACAAAGAGTCACAGATCGTATCGGAAAACTCCTACGAAAATACAACATAAAAACAGTTTACAGACCTACAAGAAAAATAGAAGACTGCTCGCCAATCGATCTAAGGATCCTCGGCCACCTCTCTCCATTGGCGGCGGTATATCGACTTCCATGTTCGTGTGGTAAAACATAACATCGGGACCACGAAAAGAAGTATAGCCACCCGTTTAAATCCGTTTGAACATAAAAGAAACTGCAGACAATGAGAAATGGATAAATCGGCTTTAGCCAGAACTTGCCAAGTATGAACGGAGGACAGTGTGCCTCTATTCGATGGTGATACACAAGTTTTAGCCACAACTTCCTACTATTTCCCCGAGATTTATACCGAGAGGCTATTAGAAATATACAAGCATAAGAAAATATCAACAGAAGAAAAGAGGAAGGTTATCAAATTGCCTCAAGGCCTTGGTCACATAACACTAGAAAATTAAAATGCATAAACACTAGGGGACAACAAGGCAGACGACCATTAGCCAATCAGCATAGAGCCACGCTCACTCACCCTGCTCCCACCACTAGTATCAATACAACGATCCCCAAAACGGCAGCAGAGCTCACTCTACAGTAGATCTTCCGTACCAGGAAACACGCCCTAGAAGCACTCGCGCAACGACAGATTGCCCTCCGCAGGAGGTGCGACGAAACGTATGGTATCAACACCAACTATGGACCACGGCCACAGAACCCGGAATCAAACAAACATTAAGACCTGACTTCCTTTAATTTATTTCTGTAATCCACGTTTTATTCTGATTAAACAAAAATTGTGACCCGATACAGAGTGTAACAGGGCGCGCGCGACACACCACACCAAACACACACACACCATACATACACTCACCACACACATATAGATATATATATATAGTTCACCGCTGTGGTCTCGAGGTTAGCGTGCTGCCTTGTCACGTAGCGGACCCGGGTTCGATTCCTGGTCGGTACCGGCTCCTGGGTGAGGTTTTTTCTTACCTGTAAGACCAATGTTAGGACCCCTAGGGCCCAATGGCCACGACGAACATCATCTGGGAATCATAATCATTATCATCCTGATCATTATCATCATCATTTCCCCGATGTGGAAAGAAACGGGAAGCTACCACACATTTAATTCACTAGGAAAAAAACTTGCAAAGTGTAGCATACAATTGACTACTGATTGCAGTGAAAGACCTGTCCTCTGGCACAACACTATAGAATAGAATATATGTATATCGAAATAAAATCGTTAAAGTAAAATATTCTCATTAAAAATGCTATCTTATTATAGAAGCCGTAATCTGCCACTGCAAGCAATATTAAGGTAGATAATTGTATATCTTCTTGTATCTTGTAAGCCCATGTTTCCCTTAACAGAGATTTAGGCGCTCTCCCCCTACAGGGAAGAATTTGAACCATTCTAATGTAGTTACACTTGTTTTCGTATATATGTACATTGTCATTTGAGTGGTCCTTGGTCAGCATTCCGCCTCATAATGACATCTAGGAAATCAAGGTAGTACTAGGAAGGGGAAATTCGGTAAATTTTGCTTAGAGGCTTTTTCATTCAGGCTTAAGGATCTTTTACGAGCCTGAAAATCTTCACGGCTTAAAGTCCCTCCCGGAGGACTTGCTCCTTGGATTTTTCCATCAAACCCCGGCCGGGTTTGAACCCGCGACCCTCGGGACCAGAGGCAAGGAGCATAACCACTAGTCCACCGCGGCCGATAGAATTGTATATAAGAAGAGCCTGAATGGCGAAGATGGTATTGCGCTAACGTATAAAGTTAAATGTCTAGGGTATAAATCCCGGCTCAGCCGTTAATTTTTCTTTTAATGTCGTATATAATTTCATATCGGTTATGGAAATTGTCAGTGTCTATGGGAAACAATTGGTGAAAATGTGTATTATTTTTAAATATTTTCATGAGAACAACCTCAATAGCTTAATTCCATCGGAATCGCTAAAAGGGAAATTAAAACATTTCGGATTTAAAATAATTATAAACTCTCATATAGACAATGTTCCGCAGAATAACAGAAAAAAAAGTATTCCCTTTAAAATCTGGTTTCTAGTTATAACATTAGATGCTAAAGCATCTATAAATGAATTTGAAGTGAAAAAAAATGTTTCAGTATTTCTCTTCCAGCCAAATTTCCCGGTGTCATTTTGAGGGATTTCCCGTTTTATGTAACAACTGACAACATGTGAGTAATGGTAATTAAGTAAATGATAGTGAAACTGCCTTCTGTTTTTTGTTTGTTCACGCAGCGAACTCTCTAGGGGCAGGCAAACAAATGACTGTCGTCATGCTCAGATGTCTCTGCAACTTTATTTTCCGCCCTACAATAGCTCTCTCTGCCAAGTACATTACTTTCACTTGTATCTTCGCCACATGATTCTTGGTCTTCTTCTTCTTTTTTTTTTCCTGCTTCATCTCATTTCTCCTCTTCACCATAAAGTGGAATTATAACTAACTGATTCTCTCGCTGGCACTATCGAGTTCGGAGGTTAATTGCCGCGCGGACATAAGCACTCCATACACCCTTATCTTGAGCTAAAGTCTTCCAATCATTTCCTGTATAAATCACCTCTCTAAATACATGGTTAGTGTTGTTATTCTTCCACCTCAATCTTGGCTTACCTAATGGCTGCTATCCCTCTTGTTTTCCTACAAGAAGTTTCCAACCTCCTCTTACATTCCCCATGTGTACAAGTCGCAAAGTGATCCCACTTCAGGCCTCAGGAAGCCCTGGGTAGAGGGACGTTAAGGCTCCCACTTCTTCTAAATAATCGGTACTTGATGTTAGCTGGGTTGTCAACCCTGCGTGATGGTCGCCTTTACCCCCAGAACAAGCGTCTGGTACTCATTTCCGTTAGAGGCTGAGTTGACCCCAGGGTCATAGTGCCGCCAGAAGGTTTGGGTCAGTTTAAAAATCCTGACCCATCGGGACTCGAACCCTTGACCTTCCGGCTTGTAGCTCAGAGCCTCAACCACTACGCTAACGGCGTGCCCCGCTATAAGTCGTGCTCATTTCAATCTACAAAGCTTTACTGTTTTTATTAGATCAGGCTTCCCCGTAAAGATCATATAACTCACGGTTATAAAACATTTTCTTAATCTCTTAAAGTAAGAGATCCGCATATCATCTACGGGAATATAATCATACCTAAGTAATCTTAGTCTAGAAAAAAACCTAGCAAAAGATAGGCGAAGGCTCAACATTGGATTATATTATTAATTGATTGATCAGTTTATTGATTGATCACATTTATTGATTGGTTGATTGATCGATTTAATTTATAGATTTATTTGATTGATTGATATGATTTGATTGATTGATTGATTGATTGATTGATTGATTGATTGACCGACTGGCAGGCTGACCGACTGACCGATGATTGATTGATTGATTGATTGATTGATTGATTGGTTGGTTGATTGGTTGATTGATTGATTGGTTGATTGATTGATAGTAAGAGACCATATTTCGCATTCATGTAACTGGAATAATAAGTTTTCTTTATTTTAATTAACGTTTTTTAGAGAAGTTGGGATGCAAGAATTCCTGTATTGAATAACAACACGCATTTCCAGAGTTGAGCATATGTGTAATTTCTTTCTGCACTTTATTTCTGTTTGTAATTACTATTTCTACATGGTAATAAAAGATTCCGGGCTATGTGGCCGTGGTCTATAACTGGCGTTTCTTCCAGACGTTTCTCCCTCAACTGCGGAGGGCATCTTCAGTGGCGAGCGCTTCCAGCTGTTTCCCTGTCGTAGACTCGACTGCGAATGAAACAGCAGAAAGCCTGCATTCCACAATTTCTACATATTTGAATTCATCCACTTCTTCGAAATGTTCCTCAATTTTCATGAATAGTCCATTTCTATTATATAATATACTAGCTAATACCCGGCGAGCGCTGCTACCCCTAAATAAACGAGAATTAATGTGATTTTATGTTTAGCTGAATAGGCCTAAGTAACAGGAAGAAAATGATTATACATTTACATATTTTAGATACCCCGTGCTGATTACCCGGCGTTGCCCGGGAATCTACTTATCTCGATCTTCTTGACATAAATAAGGTGAAATACGAAAATTAATGTGTTTTATGTTTAGTTAAATAAGTAGAGGGAAAAATTGATATCCCAATTACTTTTAGACACCTCGTGCTGTTTACCCGGCGTTGTCCGAGAATCTACTCATCCCGATCTTTTTGGCATAAATGAGCTGAAAGATAAAACATCAATGTACCTCTTACGATCAGTTGAATAAGTAAAATGAAAAATATTTATAAATGTATAGGCCCTATAGTAATTATTTTAACATTATCTGTGCTGATTACCCGGTGTTGCCCGGGAATCTACTTATCTCGATCTTCTTGGCATAAATGAGCTAAAAGACAAAATTCGTTATTGAGAGTTATCCATAAAAGAATACCCGTCATGTGCTGCTATGCTTGCACAGGAATCTACGTACTTGTCTCGATCTTCTTGGCATCAATGAAAGACAAAAAATGGTTATTGTGAGTTATCCGTAAGAGATAAATATATGCTGTCGTGGACTTTTTTGTAGAGATTTTTGAGATATTCAATCCTGCGTACTTTAATTTTGTGTATTTGTTATGGTTTAGGCAGCGTAAGCCATTTAAGGGTCGAGAGAGCTACATTTTTCACGTTTTTCATTACAAAGGGCGATTTTTAAGGGTGTAGGAGTTGAGTATTACAACTCTCTTGTAGCCTATGTTAATCCCGGGAAACTCCTGAACATTTTTCAAAAAGCCCCATCACAATCGGATCAACGGTATGGCCGCGCATAAAGTACGAATGAACAAAGAAACAAACAAACATTAATTTTTATGTATTAGATTTCTACTGTGACCGTATACACTACTCAAAAAATTAGAGGTACGCATGTTTAAACCAAAGCCACAAAATAAATATTGTAACAGTTTATTTTTTTAGAGTCAGATGTTTTGAATTCAAGTATTGTTTAAATTCAGATTGAAGATCTTCTGGGTTTTATTAATTTTTCTCCGAATTTGTTAGTGAAATTCCAAGAGTTGCTGAAAACAAAGTGAGTTCGTATTGAATTTTTAAACAGGTTTGAAGAATAATCTATGGTAGGGAATTGTTATTTTTGTGTTCTCTGAAGCTAATACAGAGCAATGAAACATGAGTTGCACGAGCAGTTGCATTGATTGAAGATGGTCGTTCCATTCGCCATGTCTCTAGGATTCTTGATGTCAGCCCTTCCGTCATCCATAGGCTGTGGAAGCGATATAGAGAGACACATGGATACAAGAGGAGACCCGGAAAGGTCGTAAGAAGAAGACTATAGACGTATAGGATAGATTTTTTGTCTTATCAGCTTTGCGCAGAAGAAAATCTACAGCCAGAGATCTACAAAATCATTTACGCACAGCAACTGGGACGGTAATTTCTGATCAGACTGTAAGAAATAGTATGAGAAATGCAAGGTTGAGGTCTAGAATCCCCTTTAAAGCCCTTCGTTTAACATGTTAGCACAAAGAAGCCGGCTGCGATTTGGTCAGAATCATGTCAACTGGCAGCTCCGCCAATGGAAGGGTGTTTTATTCACGGACGAATCAAGATTTCGTCTAACAGGTTCTGATGGTCGTACACGTGTATGGAGACGTCCTGGTGAACGTTTTGATCCAGCCACAATTATTGAACGTGACAGATTTGGAGGTGGTTCGGTTATGGTTTGGGCTGGTACTATTGAGTCTCGGACTGAGCTTATCGTTGTCCCACAGCGCATGAATGCTGATATTTACATTAATGACATTATCCTCCAACATGTTGTACCCTTTGCTATGGTATGGACCCCAATTTTTCTTCTAATGCAAGATAATACTAGATGTCATACAGCACAGGCTACCAGAGATGCCCTGCAAGAATGCCAAATTCGGGTGATGGACGGGCCTGCATGCAGTCCAGACCTTAATATGATCGAGCATATGTGGGATAAGTTGGAAAAACTTGACCGTAAGCGTCCTGCTGTACCTCAGAACCTTGAAGAACTTTCACATGCACTCACCGAGGAATGGGAGAGAATCTGACAAGTTTCTATAAGAAGACTTCTGCGAAGCATGCCTCTTAGGTGTAATGCGGTCCATTCAGGCTCACGGAGGATACACTAAGTACTGAGTGTTGAAATAACCATGGAAACATTGATTCCAAAAATTGTAAATCTCAAATTTCCACTTTGTTTTCTGTTACAATTGATAACTTGTTCGTATTGCTAATTCTCTACAAGAAAATATTGTTTGAATGTCTATTCTAATTTTACATAAATCTTCAATTTATAATTACAAAAGAGCTAACATTAAATTGTTTCAATATTCATTCTCGTGTTTTGGTTTAAACATGTGTTGCTCTAATTTGTTTGAGTAGTGTATTTACTTTTATTGATGTTTACTTCAAACTCCAATTTTTTTGGTGTTATTTAATAAAATGTATATGTTGTATTTCCACGTTATCGCCTAATGATAATATATCATCAGCATAAACCAACTGTTTTTAATACCGTTGAGTTGTGCAGCTTCCTTTATTCTGCAAGGATTCGATGGCAGACTCTTGTACAAATTGAATAGCAGAAGGGATAGTGCATCACTTTACCTCAATCGCCTCTCACCGCTGGGGTCCCGAGATCGAGTCTGGGTCACTCCATGTGGGTTCGTGGAGGATGAAACGGAGCTTGGCCACGTTTTTCTCGGGATCTTCTCCCGTTTTCCCCTGCCACTATTTCATTCCCCCATTTCTTCATGCTCATTAATTTCGTTTCATTTAACTCATCTACCCCTGTGATGGTGCTTTAGGCGTGGTCGACCAGCATCCTTGTCATTCACAGACCTATATATAAAGGGGCTGCATCTCGTCTCATCCCTCGATTCGACCATGAGTTGGACACGAGTTGAGGATATTTTACACATATATATTGCAAGGTAGTATTAATTTTGAAATAAAAAATAGTTCATGGGCTCCAGATTTGAGTTTTTTATGTGAGTCGAATACAGATACGAGTTTTAATTTTGTTTTTATTTCATTGTTCTGAAGTAATAAATTATTTACACCTTTAAAAAACAAATTTATGAGTAAATTTGATGTGGTTGAATGTTTGACATTTATGTTACAGTTTATTTTTATCAAGTTTTTTATCATTTATACAATGCTGCCACCGAAACGTAACAGAAATAAATTAAACTATGATTACTTGTACATATGTAACATCATTATAAATTCAATTATAGCTATTTGGATTCATTTAGTAGTAAGCCCTTGTCTCTCTCAACAAGAATTAGATGTTCTGCCCTCGGAAGGACAGGGAAGGAATATAACCACTGCGACCGGTTATTTGCAGAGCGAAAAAAAAAATACAGAGCAAAAAAAAAATGTATACAGTGGTGACATTTTATCTCTGAATTAGTTACAAATTCATGAATATCTCAACTTAAGACTGATTAATTTCACATTTGAATATAATATAATGAACTTGTCCACCGCTGTGGTCTCGAGGTAGCGTGCTGCCTTGTCACGCAGCGGTCCCGGGTTCGATTCCCGGTCGGGACAGGCTCCTGGGTGAGTTTTTTTTTCGGGGTTTTTCCTCGCCTGTAAGTCATATGTCAGGAATCTTAGGGCCCAACGGTCCCCGAAAATCATCCGGCCATCATCATCATTAATATAAAATTATAGAATATTCACCTGAAAGGTCCGTCTCCTCAACTTAATTAATCATTTAACTGTAGCGCTTTCGGGACTTGTCCCATCATCGGCAGGATTCAAAACTGGTGTTTCACTGAAGATCTGGTAGAGGGGGTTGCATGTATTGGGTTCGTTTTCGTTTATCAGGCTGTTGTTGTGAGCTGCTTTCATGATTTCCATCTCTTCGAGTACGTTTATCTTCGCTGGATTATTTTCTCTGTGCATTACTGTTAGGGTGTTCTCAATATTTAACATGCGATGTCCTTCATGGATAGCGTGTTTTGCATACCTTGATTTCCCTTCTGCGTGAATGAAGTCTCGAAAATGTTCTTTGAATCTGATGTTAAATATGTAATAGGTGAATATTCTATAATTTTATATTAATTTTGAATAAACCTCAACGGAACACATCATGAATATTATAAAAGTTCATCATCGTCATTCTTATCATTATCATCATCATCCTTCACGGGTGTGGAAATCAACGGGAAGCTACCACACCTTATAATTCCCTATTAAAGCTGGAAAGCATAGCATGAAAATGTTATGATTGCAGTGAAAGACCTGCCCTCGGGCAAATTACTATGGATGGATATTGAACTTAGTAATTGAGAGATACAGTAAAACTTGTTTAAAGCGGCGGAATCGCATGGGACCAATTCTTTTCCACATTAGATAAAATTCCGCATTACAAAGAAGCAAAAACTGATTAACGAATCTTAGATTATAGAGTAATGTATTTGTCTTTCTTTGTACCTTGGATTAATTGTAGTTCAGCTGCCTTTGAAAACTGGAGTATGGTATGTACGAGCGACTTCAACGGTAACGCGCAAAACAAACAGTCCCGTTTAGTCAGCGTTAAAAATGTCTTTTAGGCTCATATCCTGAAATTAAATTATGCAGTTTCAGTTTCCACTCACTAACTATACTTTCGTCCACATCCTTTGATTCCCCGCAAATTTCATTCCACACTGCATTGTGTCCTCTTTTAAAACTATCCACCCAACCTGAAGATGCCTTGAAACTGTTATTCCCTAGGGATATAGCTACAGCTTAACTTTGGACCATCGGTCCGGAAATTTGGATATGTTTTGACCGTGCACTTGTAAACTTGGGATTTTCCGCATTTAAATTTAGTCATTATTTTGCGTACCGAGAGTTTCTTCTTCTTTATCTTCAATCACATTCACTTTTTCGTTTAATGACAGTGATACATACGATTTAGCCATCTTTATTCCGGAAGTCCAGAAAGCGACCTGTGAAAGATACGCACACAATCGGTCTCAGATCTTAAACTAATTTAAGATTTTACAGTGCACTGTTTTTTTTTTGTAAGACACATGTCACACGCCAAATATTTGTTTAACGAACTTATATTTAGCATAACGGGTGTGTAGCGAGACCGAAAGAAAATTTCACATACAGGTAGGAACTCTACTTCACCCAGCGGCAGGAATCATCCCTTATTATTATTTCTTCGCACAACGGGAATTCAATGAAGTGGAAACTAATTTATTTATCTCTCAGTATTTTCGCCTTAAAAACTTTTTCTTGAATTGTTTAGAAATATCCTTCCGTTTCCGCGTTAAACAGATTCCGTTTTATACTAAATAAATACACTTAAAATTACTATTATTTCGCCGGGACCAATAAATTTCTTCACATTGGACAGATTTCCGCATTATTCACGTTCCGGATTAAACAAGTTTTAGTGTATTTCGAAGAATGGCCGACATTTTCCCGACATCGGGGAAGATATCTAACTTAATAAAAATATAGCATTGTCATTGAAACTTCGGCACACGGCCTTCTTGATACCTTCGTACGGATATTTGAGAAATGAGCAATAAAGTATAAATTAGGAAAACTCTAGGGTGACATTTTGTGGCTGGTAGTAGTGATAATGGCCGCAAGGAGGCATTGCGTTGGTTAATTAGTGAGTTTGATGTAAATTTCAGTAACATTATTGCAATCTGCGTTACACAAAGATCCGCGTATGCAAAGAAACACTTCATTAGCAACATCCAAGCAGCTAAGATTACAGACAGGAGGAAAATTCATAATTAGCAATATAATAATACATCAGAAACATTGGAAGATTATATTATGGTAATTAAAGTTTCCAGATAAGTCATCTATAGGCAATGGTTAACGTAACTGGTGTGAGATTGGCATAACAGCCAGGATTTAAATCAAAGGTATCGAGCTTTATGCGTTGTCGCTCTACTATTGAGCTACTTAGGCACACCTCCCGGAGCAAGCACAAATTTCTCTCTCTTAATCCCCGACCCCCCTGGTAAGTTGTGAAATATTATTTACAAACTTTCTACTGCGAAAAGCCAATACGATGGGATTTCGCTGAAAAATCAAGTTATTATTAACCTTATCAAAAAGTAATATTTCCGGATAAGCCGTCTGTAGATCATGGTTAAAATAACTAGAGAGAAAAATCTGCACCTATGCTGGAATTTGAATCCGAGATATCGAGCTTTATGCGTTGGCGTTCTACCATTGAGCTACTTAGGCACACCTCCCGGAGCAAGTACAAATTCCCTTCTCTTAAATCTCCTAGTTCCCCGTAAGTAGTGAAATTTTGTAGATTATTTTCTTCAGCAAATGATTTGCAGGAAGGTCTCCGGGACCGGGAGTTCTATAATTATTTACAAGTCAATACTTTAAAAATGTATTACGAAACACCGTTGAGATAACTATGTAAAAGTCAATAAGTAAAAGAATCATCCATCGTTGTACTTGTATAATTTCCAAATTATAATTCCCATAAACTTGAAAATTGTAGTTTTTTTTTTTTACTTTCCTCAAAACTTTTCCTTTTTCACTTATCATTTTCACTGTATCAGTTTTAACATGAACGATTAAAATAGAAAAAAATTATCATGGTTATAGCACCCATTGGACAATACGTATCAACATTGAATCATCCCCAAGAGATGCGAATACCTATCAGAAATAGGAAAATCTTCTTCCCTTTTAAAAATTTTCCAAAGTGGTAAATTTAATAACCTAAATATATATACATTCATCCATAGTAATTCTGCCTAAGGGCAGGTCTTCACTGCAATCATAGCATTTTCATGCTATGCTTTGCAGCTTTAATATGGAATTATATGTGTGGTAGCTTCCCGTTGCTTTCCATACGGTGAAAGATGATGAAGATGATAATGATGGCCGGATGATTTTCGGGGACCGTTGGACCCTAAGCTTCCTGACATTTGCTTACAGGTGAGGAAACCCCCCGAAAAGACCTCACCCAGGAGCCTGTCCCCGACCGGGAATCGACCCGGGCCCGCTGCGTGACAAGGCAGCGCGCTATCTCGAGACCACAGGCGGTGTATATTATATATATATATATATATATATATATATATATATCGATAAAGCGTCACTGCTATAAAGTAAAAATATTCTCTTTAATTTGTTTACTGTGATAGAAGCTACCAGATGGCAGTGAGTGAACACCGAGTTCCCGCTACATCTCGTAATAATGAGAATATATGAAAAGAAATATGAATGTTTGTGCTAGACATGCTCGGTGGCGTAATAGGAAGCGCACTGGGGTATCATCCAGAGGTCCTGGTTCAAGTCCCGTTCGAGCATTTATTTTTATTGCCATGTCATATATATATCGTTTTGACCCGATTATCCGAATATAAGCCGCATTTATTTTTCAAATTTCGTACATGAAAATTAAAGGTGCTGCTTATTTGCGCAGCCGATAAATTTTCAAATGTAGTTGAAACTTGAAATGTACCGCACGTTGCTAATATTCTAATTTTGAAATGGAGCAACAATGCCGCGCGCTCGTGTTTGGAATTGCCAGCAATCTAATTATATGACGCAATCAATGTACCAGTCTTCGTATTACGGTGATCGTGCTCCTTTGTATGATAGGACAGATTAAAACAGATACGGTAGTATGTACCAACTACGGTAAATGTATTCTTCAGCAGTGAGTGAAAACGTCGAAAGAAAAGCTTCAACAAGCTTGGTAATTCGGCACAGTTGTGATGTTGGTTTCAAACTTGCAGTTATGCTAGGAGACCGTCTATGGACTGGTCTACGTGTAACGTTTCGTCGTCAGTCTCGCATGATCAAGTAAGACTGACAAAAAATCGTGCGACTACACTACTCAAACTTATACTCATTGTTTGAGTAAGTCGTTACCCTATCTTACCGACTGCATCAGACCTTACCGGCTAAATCAGAAGATCGGCACGCAAACTAAACTCTTTGGCGCTTTTATTTTCGCACACTCTTTATGGTAAACTGTTCGAAATTAATTGATTTTTTTTGTGACGGACTCTTTACTTGCTTTACTTCCTTATATTTACTAACCAAAGCCGTGTAATCTTGGTTTTTCTTATCTATATTGCTGTAATCCTTCGATTTCACAATGCCAGAGGCAAGGAAAACTGTGGTACAGTTCTATGAATTCCGTGAAAAATTCATGAGACTAGTGTCGTAAATGTGAGTCATATTTTCTGTCACTATGCACAATAAAAACACTAATTAAAATCTTCAGTGTCGCCGAGTAAAGACTGGCAGAAGAGAGAAGTTGACCGATTAGACTGACATGCATCTACATGCACCAACTTGTCCGCCGTCTTGCTTGTACACAAAGTTCCAGCCCATCAGTCTTTTGCGAGTTTGTCAAACATCTTTCAGTTCATGCCAAACGTCCAATTTGCCGTACACACGCAACGTTTTTTTTGACAAACTTGGCACTATCATGCAAGACTGACGACAAAACGTTACGTGTAGACCAGGCCTGACATGCACCAACTTGTCCGCTGTCTAGCTTGTATACAAAGCTCCAGTCCGTCAGTCTTTTGCAAGTATGTCAAAGACCTTTCAGTTCTTGCCAAATGTCCAATTTGCCGTACACACGGAACGTTTTGTTTGACAAACTTGGCACGGTCATGCAAGACACTGACGACAAAACGTTACATGTAGACCAGGCCTTATAGAGAAGCCGGTAAAAAGTTTAGTTTGGATGAGCTGTGACATTAGAGAAGACTCTAATTAGTTGTACCGAGTGATGTACCCACATTGCCTTTCTTTGGCCATCAACCAATCGAAGGGACTATTATTATGCTTTCAAGTCTTATACGAGAATTTCCCGGAAGGATCATATGAGATCTCTGGACCGTCCTATGGAACGCTGGAGGGAAAAGTTTCTATAGGATTGTAACAGGCCTTGGCCTAATACTTGGAAGGAAGAAGAAGAAGAAGAAGATTAACCCACATTATAACTGAAGAAAAATTTGTTTAAATGTGTAAACAGTTTTGTAACTGGATATGTGACAGGTAAATTTCCCTGCACTCAATTGCTCTTTCTTTCTTTTTC
This sequence comes from Diploptera punctata, assembly GCA_030220185.1. Lineage (NCBI taxonomy): Eukaryota > Metazoa > Arthropoda > Insecta > Blattodea > Blaberidae > Diploptera > Diploptera punctata. The sequence goes on from JASPKZ010003080.1 coordinate 122,549, forward strand.
TTCTTTCCCCCCTAAAATTAAGGGTGCGGCTTATACTCGGGTGTGGCATATATTCGGGCCAATACGGTAAATTTAAAAGTGTTTTAAAATCATAGACATTTGCAAATGCCCTGAAAATGTGAACATTGATGTTTGTGAGTTTCATGTTTCTATATTTGTTGTGGTATTGTGACGTCACGTGCGGCTAGCTGGGTGACCATAAAGCATATAGTGGACCACTAGAGCATTACATTTTAGGAAGTTAAACTAGTAAGTCATAGAAATGCAAATTTAATCCAAACGCTATAAATTGTAGTAAAAACCCAATTCAAAATCGGATTACCATAATTCAAAATACAACTAACCAACTAGCAAACGTGGTTTGTACATATAAATATTCAAAAATATTAACACCAATTACCAACACTTCTATTTTCATATATCGATGTATCACCGCATAATATATCGGGTCATTGTGTAACACATTGAACTATGTAGTTGGTTAAAATAAACCAAAGAGAATATTTTGTCACTATAAAGACTGTTCTAAAAACATATTCCAATAAATATAGATGAAGCGTAATAATAATAATAATTATTATTATTATTATTATTATTATTATTATTATTATTATTATTATTATTATTATTAAAACTAACTCACTAGCTCTATCGAATCCGTAGATTTTAAGGGAGCAAGGATATAAGCTCTCCATACATCCCTATCCTGAGCTAAATGTTTTCCAATCATTCACTGCATTATCTACTTCCCTCAAATCATGGATAATGTTTTTCTCCCACCTCATTCTTGGTCTACCAACTGAGCGTTTTCCCTCTTGTTTTCCTACAAGAAGCTTCCATGCACCTCTTTTTCATTCCTCAATTGTGTAACATTTCCTGCCCAACGAAGTCTACGAGAGACTTAACTTTAACTGTTCGTCTAATATCTGACTTTCCATATAGAACCATACCATTTTAGCCTCACTAGTTATTAGGTTTTTCTACATTCACCTGTCTGTTCATCTCTTTTGGGTTTGGCCTAAATGTTATCCAAAGAATTTTATTCTCAAATACTCGTATCTCTTTTCCTCCTGCCTTAAAGAGAAGAGTCCATGTTTCGCAGCAATTTAATTTAACTTGGGAGAATAACAGTTTTAATCAGCTTTTTCATTTTAAAACCAGTTTTTTTAAAACGGAGTTGGGACTACAAGCGTACCATGTAATGCATAACCTCAGTCTTTTCCCAAATTTTGAGTTCCATAATTGTTTTAATTGTACTTTTTCGTGCCTCTCATTCCTATTTGTAAGTATTCTTCCTCGATCTTTTAATTTTCGCCCACATCTTCCAAATTCTTCTCTCTAATTTGTCAATTAACTGTCCATTTCCCTTATGTAACGCATTTCTATACGTGAACAAATATTTGTTTAATTATTGATGTTTTCTTCCAAGTCCCCAATTTCTTTTCTTTTGCTGTTACTCAATTTTGCTTATGCCGTGTTGGCCCTTAATATCTCCTCGCTACTCGCTCAATAATATTGCAAGCAATCACCATAAAAACGCACAACTAACAGCCTATTAATACCATTCAGTTGTATGCCATTCTAGGATTCCTCCAAGGATTTGATGGCATGCTCTAGTACAAAAGTGAATAGTAGAGAAGATAGTGAGTCTCCTTTCCTTTGCTTTAACCTATTGTGAATTTATTATTATTATTGTGATTATTATTATTATTATTATTATGATTATTGTTCAATGGATTTCTTGGCAAGATGCCTCAAAAATGGGGAATCATCTGCCTCAGTACATAAAATCATCCGATAAAAAAATGAATATTAAATATTCAACATCGTATAAATTACTCAACTTATTAGCCAAATAAATAGGTATATGCATGTACGACGAATGTAAAAAAGAAAGTATTGGAATGGTGTACACGTGAAAGAAGAAAAAAAGGAAGACCTCGAAACTCACGGTTGCAAGAAATAAGAACGGGAATGAGAACAAGAGGACTGGAGGATGTGGAGTGGGTGATAGGGAAGAGTGAAGGAAAATAAAACTTTAGGCACAGAAATATGTGTAAACATTGAAAATCTGTATATAAATAACATTATTATTATTATTATTATTATTATTATTATTATTATTATTATTATTATTATTATTATTATTATTATTATTATTATTATTATTATTATTCGAGGCTTGATGTTTGGGTTTTTAGCACTTTTTCTTTTTATGATGAAAGAGGAGCTGGCCCGATGCCTCAAACCCCCAACCTGGAGGACGGGTAATTTTTGCTCAAGGTTTTCTTCCTCTAGCCTTTGATTGTCCAGCATCTTACTGCAAGGCAGCAGCTCTATTTTTGGTCCGCCCTGGGTATTTTATTTCCCCAGTACCCGTCATATCTGGTGATCATTCCCCTATCCGCCACAGTGGTATGGCCAAGTCAAAAGAATGCCAGAGCAAATATTTCCTAAAATTGTTATGGAATGGATCCCAATGGAAAGGAGGAGAGAGGTAGACCGAGGAAAATTTGGATGGAAGGGGTACAAGCGGCTATGAATATCAGAGGATTGGAGGAAGATCAATGGATGGAAAGAGAGGAATGGCGTTTGGTTTCCGGAAGACGGCGGCAGTTGCCATGATATCGGATTATTATTATTGTTATTACTATTATTATTATTATTATCATCATTATTATTATTAAAACAGATACAAGCTAAGATTACATAACATCATATCTAAAGCTGCTCTAAAATACGGAATTGAAATTTGGATTTTGAATAAAATAAATTCTCATAAACTTAGAGTAAGCCAAATGCGCTACCTACGAACGCTGTTAGAAATTAATAGACTGGATCACCAAAGGAACACTGTTACCAGAGAAAAACTTGGAGCACCAAATTTAGATGAAGATTTGGAAAGATACCAACAAGAATGGGAAAATCATCTGAGAAGAATGGAAAGAAATATACTTCCAAAATTGGCATTCCAATATACTCCAACTTGTCATAGGGACCAAGAAAAACCAAAACATCGGTGGAAAGACCGACCAAGGCCATCTTCGTTTGTTTACCGTCACAGGCCACACGGCCTAAAACGAATTTGTTCATGGTTATTATTATCATTATTATTATTATCATTATTATTATTATTATTATTATTATTATTATTATTATTATTATTATTATTATTATTATTATTATTATTAAAACTGTTCTAATTATCTGGGATACATGACATCGTACCTGCAAAATTTGGATATTGAGAAGAAATAGGGAAATTTCAACAGATATGTGGTTCAATAAGAAGATATTTGAGAAATAAAATCACAAATTACTTACTTACTTACTTACTCACTGGCACTATCGAACCCGTAGGTTCATGGCCGCACGGACATAAGCTCTCCATACATCCCTATCCTGAGCTAATGCTTTCCAATCATTCCCTGTATAATCTACTTCCCTCAAATCATGTTAATATTTTTCTCTCTCACCTCATTCTTGGTCTACCAACTGGGCGTTTTCCTTGTGGCTTTCCTACAAGAAGTGTCCATGCACGTCTTTCATTCCCCATACGCGCAACATGTCCTGACCATCGCAGTCTACGAGACTTAACTGTTATTATATCTGGCTTCCTATAAAGACCATGTAGTTCATTGTTATGTTGTCTTCTTCATTCACCTGTCTGTTCATCTCTCTTTGGTCCAAAAATTTTCCTAAGAACTTTATTCTCAAATACTCATAATCTCCTTTCCTCCCTTAAAGTAAGAGTCCATGTTTCGCACCCATATAATATAACTGGTAGAATAATAGTTTTATATATTTTCAGCTTAACGTTTTTTGAAAGGAGTTGGGACATCAAAAGACTCTGCAATGCATAATAGCGTGCATTTCCAGAATTGAGCCTATGTTTAATTTCTCTTTGTGCATCTCATTCCTATTTGTGATTATTGTTCCTAGGTATTTGAATTCAGCCACTTCCTGAAAATTTCCCTCATAGAAATAAAATCACAAGGGAAACTCAATTGAAATTTTACAAAACAGTAGCCGTTCCAATGTTAACATACGGGTCTGAGACTTAGCCTATAACGATCTCTGATATTCATAAAATTGAGACAATAGGAATTAGATTTATGAGATACGTTTGCAGGTGTGTCTTTAAGCGATCAAAAGAGAAGTCAAGATATCAGATATGAATATTACAAATATATAATACTAGCTAATACCCGGCGTGCGCTGCTACTTCTAAATAAATGATAATGTATTTTTGCATTTAGTTGAATAAGTAAAAGGAAAAATAAATATAAATTTATATCGTTATTATTTTTAGATACCCCGTGCTGATTACCCGGCGTTGCCCTGGAATGTACGCATCCCGATGTGCTTGGCATAAATGAACTGAAAGACAAAATTCGTTATTTTTTAGTTATCCATGAAAGAATACCCGCCGTGCGCTGCAATGCTTGCCCGGGAATCTACTTATCCCGATCTTCTTGGCATCAATGAAAGACAAAAAAGGTTATTCTGAGTTATCCTTAAAAGATAAACATATGCTGTCGCGGATTTTTCTGTAAGTTTTTTGAGATAAATAAATTCTGTGTACAATAATTTTTGTGTATTTGTTATGGTTTAGGCAGCGTAAGCCAATTAAACTTACAAAAAGCGACGTATTTTTTTTCACGTTTCTTCACTACAGAATGTGATTTTTAAGGGTGAAGCGCTTGAGCATTAAATATCTCTTATAACCTATAACCTTCCCGGAAAAATCCTAAACATTTTGCAAAAAAACCTCATCACAACCGGATCAACGGAATTGCCGCGCATAAAGTATGAAGAAACAAACAAACATTCATTTTTACATATTAGATTAAACTGTAGTTAATAATTCTTTGCATTTGTTAAAAGTTAGAGAATAATTACTGCAACTGTTTTATTATTAAAAAGCAAGTAAATAATTGTAAAGTAAAGTAAAGTAAAGTAAAGTGATCCCACAACAGGCCCGAAGGCCCTTGGGGTAGTAGGAGGTTAAGTCTCCCACTTTTTCTAGACAATCGGCACTTTATGTCAGCCGGGTTGTCAACCCTGCGTGACGGCCGCCTTTACCCGCAGAACAAGCGTCTGGTACTCATTTCCGTTAGAGGCTGAGTCGACCCCCAGGGCCATAGTGCCGCCAGAGGGTTTTGGTCAGTTTAAAAATCCTGACCCCAACGGGACTTGAACCCTCGACCCTCCGGCTTGTAGCTCAGTGCCTTAACCACTACGCTACGGCGTGCCCCCAGTAAATAATTGTTGTTGTTTTTGTTATTTATTATTAAACTGCATTTGTTTTTAATTGTTAGATTTAGAGAATAATTATTGCAACTGTTTTTATTATAAAAAGTAAGTTTTGTTATTTATTACTAAATTGTAGTATATAATTCTTTGCATTTGTTTTAAGTAAGAACATAATTGTTGTTTTTGTTATTTATTATTAAACTGTAGTAAATAATTTTTTGCATTTGTTTTTAATTGTTAAAAGTTAGAGAATAATTATTACAACTGATTTTATTATTAGAAAGTAAATAATTATTTTTGTTATTTATTATTAGCTAATACCCGGCGTGCGCTGCTACTCCTAAATAAATTGTAATGTATTTTTGCATTAGTTGAATAAGTAAAAGAAAAAAATAATTATACATTTATACCGTTATTATTTTTAGATACCCCATGCTGATTATATTACGTTAAAACTCTCCTATAACCTTGCCGGGAAAATCCTGAACATTTTGCAAAAAGCCCCGTGACAATCGGATGAATGGTATGGCAGCCCATGCTTGCCCGGGAATCTACTTATCCCGATCTCCTTCGCATCAATGAAAGACAAAACTGGCTATTGTGTGTTTTCTGTAAAAGATAAACATATGCTGTCGCGGACTTTTTTTTTGTAAAGTATACATTCATTTTGTGTATTTGTTGTGGTTTAGGCAGTGTAAGCCATTTAAGTGTAAAAAAAGAGACTTTCCACGTTTTTCACTACAAAGGGTGTTTTTTTAGGGTGTAGGAGTTGAGTATCTCAACTCTCTTATAGCCTATGTTCATCCCGGGAATCTCCTGAACATTTTGCAAAAAAAACCCATCACATTCGGATCAATGGTATGACCGCGTATAAAGTACGAACAAACAAACATTTTTATATATTAGATAAACGAGAGAATATACCGAAATAAATATAATTGGTTTGAACATGTATAAAGAATGCCAAATAATCGTTTATCACAAAACAGATGCTGCATTATAAACCTCAAGGTCGAAGAAATGTAGGAAGACCAAAACGACGTTGGATGGACGACCTGTAGTATATTGTGCGTCGGGGAGCGGAACGGGCCAATAGGCCCATACCTTGAAGATTATTATTATTATTATTATTATTATTATTATTATTATTATTACTATTATTATTGTTATTACTATTATTATTGTTATTACTATTATTATTGTTATTACTATTATTATTGTTATTACTATTATTATTGTTATTACTACTATTATTGTTATTACTATTATTATTATTATTATTATTATTATTATTATTATTATTATTATTATTATTATTATTATTATTATTAATACTGGCAACTGGATATGACGCTGGTAACTGTAATGAATGTGGGCTGCAACATTTCCCTATGATTTGAAATGAGATTTCCATTTTCCGTTGAAGTGTAACAGTGGATACGTCACACAGAATTATTGCCACTGTTTACGTGACTCAATTAATACAGATGATATCTATACGTTTTGTGTTCGACCGCAGACGTGACAATATTAACTCCCACCCCAGTGTCTTCATGTCAAACATACGTGTATCTCAAAGGAAGCGTGGCCACACCCTCTCACATTATCATCGGATGCAGGAACACACTAATGAACTATAGTACAAAGAAATAATTGTCTGTTGCCATAAACTGAATACTAGTCATCACCATAAGCTTCATGGATTGGGCCTTTATGAGGCTTGTTCTAGTCCAAATGGGACACCCAAGCCACATGTGGCCCTCCAATACACTTCAAATGGCTCGCGAAGTTCTCGCTTCTAGTATTGTGATTAAATGTTATTTTTCTATTAATTTTTTTTCAAAAGGGTTTTAAAAGATATCTTTCCCTTTATGGTGCATAGTTATTTTTTTTATTCCATAGCATAATATAGAGTATATTAAAATTATAAAATTATAATGTAAATTTTATTTCAATATTTATGTGCACCCTTAAAAGAACACTGAGAAAGAAAGTAAGAAAAGAAACACATTTAAAATTTTATAAAGTATTGGCTGTGCCTGCGATATTGTATGGCTCAGAAATATGGACTCTGAATAAACAGACAATTAAAAAAATATATAAGCCGCAAAAATGAAATATTTACGATTTGTGGCAGGATATACATTAATGGATAAAAAACGAAGTGAAGATATTCATAAAGAACTATAAATATTCAATTTGACAGATAAAATAGAAGAGTACGGTATAGGAGAAAATGGTATAAGCATGTCTGCAGAATGGATACCAACAGATTGCCTAGGAAAAGTCTGAACTATCAATTGAGACGAGGAAAAAGAGATCTGGGACGCCCACGAAAGAGATGGACACAGCAGCTATGATACTTGGAGACGGAACGAACCAATAAGGTTTAATCCTTGTAAGAAGAAGAAGAAGAAGAGAAGATAACATACAATTATAAAATTATGTACATTTATGCAGTCTCATTAACTGTTTGAATGATTAAAACATTGTAGGCCTTTCGAGATCAGTCCCATCCTCAGCAGAAGGTTGTACTTTATTAGTCTGCAGTACAATCTAATGTTGAAGATGGGACTGGTCCCGCAAGGCCTACGATGTTTTAATAATTTTATCAGTTGTGGAAACTGCATAAAAGATACATAATTTTATAATTTTATATTATAATTTTTATATACTCTAACACCTGAACAGAATTTTAATGAAATTTGTAATATATGAAACTGTAAGCGTTATATTAGTCATTGTAAATATAAAATTAATTTTGCATATAAACATGTTCATCCATCAAACAACTTCTAATAGCTAGAAAAAGTTTATTTATGCCAACATAAAATTTTGATGAGATATTAGTCACAAATTAAAATTACAATATAAAATTTAAAAAAAAATACATTGTAGATCCTTTTGCTTAACTTTGTAAAATAGCAGGCCTTTCGGGATTAAACCTATCATCAGCAGAGGAGATATGTGTGTATCTACTGACCCTGAATACAATACTGGTACATTTGCGATAATTTTGTACAGAAGACTGAATGTACTGGCGGCACGAATGTGGAATGAAAGAGGTGCATGGAAGCTACTGATAGGAATACCAGAGAGAAAACGGCCAGTTGGTAGATCGAGAATGGTAACGTAAAGTGATCCCACTACAGGCCTCAGGAGGCCCTTGGGGTAGTAGGAGGTTAAGGCTCCCACTTTTTCTTGACAATCGGCACTTGATGTCAGCCGGGTTGTCAGCCCTGCGTGACGGCCGCCTTTACCCCAGAACAAGCGTCAGGTACTCATTTCAGTTAGAGGCTGAGTCGACCCCAGGGCCATAGTGCCGCCAGAAGGTTTGGGTCAGTTTAAAAATCCTGACCCCACCGGGACTCGAACCCTCGACCTTCCGGCTTGTAGCGCAGTGCCTTAACCACTACGGTACGGCGTGCCCCCAGATCGAGAATGAGATAGGATAATAACATTATCCATGATTTGAGGGAAGTAGATAATGCAGGGATAATCGGAAAACATTAGCTCGGGATGAGGATGTAATGGAGAGCTTACGTCCGCGCGGCCTTGAACTTACGGGTTCAATAGAGCCAGTGAGTTAGTTAGATAGATAGATGATGAATATACTGACAGCGTTCTCATTTATTGTTGTTTTTCTTTACAATTTCAATTTATCCTAGTATAAAAGGTAAACCATTTTCTTCTTCTTGTAAGCCCTTGTTTCCCTCAACGAGATTTAGGCGTTCTCCCTCTACAGGGAAGAAATCGAACCACACTATTTTAATTACACTTGTTTCGTATAGGAGTCATTGGAGTAGCCCGTGGTCAGCGATCCGCCCCATACTGACATCTAGGAAACCAAGGGAAAAATCGGTAAATTTTGCTTTGAGGCCTTTTTTATTCAGGCTTAACGTTCTTTTACGAGCCTGAAAAATCTTCAGACTCGGGATCTACGGCTTAAAGTCCCTCCCGGAGGACTTGCTCCTTGGATTTTTCCATCCTAAAAAAATCCATCGACCCCGGTCGGGTTTGAACCCGCGACCCTCGGGACCAGAGGCAGGAGCATAACCACTAGTCCACCGCGGCCGATGTAAACAATTTTATATTATAATTTTAATTTATTCTTTATAGTAAGTAAGTAAGTATGCTACCATGCCATATGACTAAGGCAAGGTTACCGAAATGACTTCTCTCTATTCTATCCCTCCTCAGTGCAATTGTTTCTGAATAGTGACACTGAATAAGTATGCTGCTTGTATTTTTTTTTCAAAGAACTTTATTCTCAAATATTCGTAATATTTCTTCTCTCTTAAGGCCGGTTTAGACGCTAGGTCTTATTGTTCGTTTTGTCGATCAAGAAAAAATCGAATACAAAACGTACGTTTTGACCAGTGTTTATACAGTAACGTTTCCCACTCCATTTTCTAACACATTTCCAATCCAGGCTCGAATTGTAGTGTATTGTCAGTAATTTTTTTCTTATTAAAAGTGAGAAAGCCAACATTAAATTGATTATGGAAGAAGCCCAGTTGCTTTCTTTTATTTTTTCCCTCGTAAGGATTCAACGACTGGGAGCAAAAGTGATGAAGAGGATAAAGACAAGATGGTCAAGGAGAGTGGCTTCTGAATAGAAGTCAGTATTCCCATGTCCTGTTACTGAAATAACCGAGAAGCGAACCTGATGACTGGTGCAATTATTTGCGAATGGATACCTCAGCCTACAGACAATTGCTGGAGTTGGTAACACCATACATACAGAAACAAGACACCTGCATGAGAAAAGCGATTTAAAACGGAACATACGAAACGTAAGTTTTGTCGCAAAATGATGCTTAAAATTTCAATAAGTAAAACAAAAGTAATGGCATTTTGTGGAGAGAAATACTCTGCGTGCAAAAATAGTAATTAGAGACAAAATTATTGAACAAGTATCCCACTTTAAATATTTAGGATGTGACATCAGCTATGGGTATGATAAAGATATTGAACACAAAACACATCAGTTTCAAGCTATTTGTGGTACAATAAATAGAACATTGAATAATAAAGCCCATAAACAAACAAAATTAAAATTTTATAAAACAATGGCTGTCCTTGTCCTTTTGTATGGGATTACCACTACCAAACAAGAAAGTAAAATTCAAGCAGCCGAGATGACATTTTTAAGAAGAGTAAAAGGCTGCACTAGAATGGACCAGATAAGAAACGAGGATATCCGTGAAGAACTGCAGATCTACTCCATAAAAGAAAAGATATTTAACAACAAGATACAGTGGAAAGAACATGTAGAAAGAATGGAAGAAAGAAGATTACCAAATAAAATCTTCCATTATTTTCCAAGAGGAAGAAGAGATGTCGGACGTCCTCGGAAGAGATGGTCTTAGATCTATTAGTGAAGACGGAACAGGCAACTCTTGCCTAAACCAGGAAGTGAAGAAGAAGAAGAAGAATGATGCTTCTCCCGTCAGTTCTTCAATCTGACCTTGGATTTCATTCCCACGCGACAAGACGTACGTTTTGCTGTTTACATGCCACTTTTATCGGATAGGATTTGACCTGTCCTATAAAACGTAAAGTAAGACGTAGCGTGTAAACGGCCTTTAAAGTAGAGTCCGTGTTTCGCATCCATATAATATAATACCAAGAATAACAGTTTTATATATTTTCATCAGTTTAATGCCTTTTTTTTTAGAGAAATTGGAACGACAAGAGCCCATGTAATGCATAATTAACATGCATTTCTAGAATTGACCCTAAGTTTAATACATTTCTGCACCTCATTCCTATTTATAATTATTGCTCCCGGGTATTTGAATTCAGCCACATCTTAAAAATTCCCCTAAATTTTTATTCCAATAGTATGAGAATATAATGAGTCGAGTCCGGATGTTAGGAACCTAAAAAAATCAAAATAGGCTCTTACAAAAAATGGACTACAACATCAATTTTACAACCTTACGTACAGAATGCAAACATATGCTATCAATAGCATACGAATATATAAGAGATGATTTTGGAACTTGTTTTGCCTTTTTACAAAGAACATATGTATGTTTTGCAGTGTGTACGTGCTGCGAAACATGAGACTTCTTCGCACAATTCACTGAAATTTTACACACTTTGCAAAACAATATTAAACCCACTTGAGAATATTTCTGCACCAAATTCTTTCACAATATTGGTCAGTTCCTCTTACTGTTTACTGTTGTCCGTTCTTTAGGCATTGTAAAACAACTGTTCTAAAGGTAAAAAAAAAAAAAAAAAAAAAAACACATACACTTGTCGCACCATTTTGCCTTTGAAGCACCTGTCTGTGAACGAGGACTACAGACTGAATTCAGTGCTACCAACATCAACAATAATATTGCCAGTCACTTAAAGGTTTCTATGCAATGATATGTGTCATAAAGTTTGTCCATTTCAATTAATTCCATTGAAATACTAAGTTAATTTCGAGACAAAATGGCAAATAGGTATTTATAGACATTGTAAGCTGAAATAGGTATTTATAGGCAAAATTAACTTACATGGAAAACAACTCTAGGATCGTCGCTATGAAAACTTTTAACAAAATATACTCAACTTTTAATTAACAATATCTAATAATAAATAACTGTAGGCATTTTCCCTAACATCCGGTCTCTAATAATGAGTAATAGTGAAAATAACTTACCTGCTGGAAACATTTAACATGCAACTTAACGTAATATAGTTCACACAAAATATAAATATATAAGAACGCATTTAAAGTGTCGCCCTCTCTTTACTTTGTCGCGGTGGAGTGGCTTCCGTGCTTAAATGAACATAGAGAACGAGGTAGCATTGCTGCCGTTAGGGTTACCCATGCCGGACTGGTCTAAGGTGATAAGTCAGACGAAAAAAGTACCTTGGTCCAAAGAGTGGCGATCTTTCACCGCAAAAATACAACCGTCAAGAAATGCGGACATGGGTTCCACTGGGGCAAAATTTTCCGGAGATCAAATAGTCCCCCATTTTGTTCTCCGGGCGAGGACTACTTCAGGGAACCCATGCCAAAGGCTCAAACACAGGGAGATGTTCCCACGAACATGGAATGTTAGGACTTTATACAATAGCGGGGCGCTAGAGGTATTAACGCAGGAATTAGATAAATTGCCCTTGGATATAGTCGCTTTACAGGAAAATGCCCAGTTAGTAGACCAAGAATGAGGTGGGAGAATAACATTAACAATGATTTGAGGGAAGTAGATTATACAGGGACTGATTGGAAAACATTAGCTCAGGATAATAATAATAATAATAATAATAATAATAATAATAATAATAATAATAATAATAATAATAGCTTTATTTTACCTGGCAGAGTTAAGGCCTTAAGGCCTTGTCTACCACTCAACCAGGTTTGAAAAAATACAAACAAAAAAATAGTCTTAAATCTAAATTACAATATATATATAAACGATTTCAAGTTATGAATACAATACAATTAATATTTATAATGTATTTTGATTTACTCTAAATTTAACGAATTAAATATATAATATGTACAATATATATATAAAACGAGGAAAAGATTAATGATATAGTATAAAATTAAATAAATAGAGAAAAATTTATTATTAGACAACAGGTAACTGTATAAGCGTGACTTAATGGTACCAAGTGTGCGGCAACCCCTGATATCTTGAGGAAGGAGATTCCAGGAGCGGGCAGAGGCTACTGTGAAGGAAGTAGAATAGGAGGAAGTGCTATGAAGAGGAATTGTTAGCAGACTTCTATCTTGTGATCTAGTGTCAATATTGTGGTAAGAGGATAACTTCTCAAATCTGGACGCCAGGTAAGTAGGGATGTAGGAATTGAGAAGCTTGAAAAGTAGTGAAAGAGAGTGCAATTTACGTCTGTCAGTAAGACGGAGCCAAGAGAGGTTATTAAAGTGTTCGGAAATATGGTCATATCGGCGGATATTGAAAATGAATCGAACGCAAGCATTATGAACACGCTGCAGTCTCTGCGACAAGTCATAGTTTAGATCATTATATATAATGTCACAATAATCGAAGTATGGTAACACAAGATTCTGCACAAGGATTTGTTTTAACGAAACTGGGAGAAAATTCTTTAAACGTCTTAGATAATGTAAGATGGAGAAAGTCTTTTTACATATGTGTTTCACTTGTGTTTGCCAGGTTAAATTTGCGTCTAGATGTAGTCCAAGATCTATTACTGAAGAAGAATAAGGGATAATTATATTATTTATAGTAATGTTTGGAAGTGTAGATATGTCAAAGGTTGTAAGCAGTCTTTGTTGTCCCATTAGAATTACTTGTGACTTGTTAGGATTTAGATTTAGACCGATACTTGAAGACCAGTTAAAGATGGATATGAGATCGTCATTCATTTTTGTCAAGCTGTTATAGATAGAATGAGGAGGTGAATGTAGGTAAATTTGGAGATCATCAGCGTAGAGGTGATAACGGCAGTGCTTTAGTACAGTTGGCAAGTCATTTATGTAGATTGAGAAAAGAAGAGGTCCGAGAACACTGCCCTGGAGGACTCCAGCCGACACGTGGGAGTGTTGAAAGCTTATGTCCGCGCGGCCACGAACCTACGGGTTTGATAATGACAGTAAGTTAGTTATTGATTCCATAAACTAGGATTTATACTAATGTTAACTTATATAGTTTAAAGTGTAAACATTATTTATGACCACACTAATACACAGTTGTATATTTTGAATCGTATTTTGTTTCTATAGCTAATTTCTATGTTACCACATTTAGGCCTATCTAAACATTCTTTCACTCAATAATAATAGCTCCATTTCTAATTAACAAAAAAATTGTAATAACTCGGGAACTATAACTAACTAATTCACTCACTGGCACTATCAAACCAGTAGGTTCATGACCGTATGTATATAAGCTTTCCATACATCACTATTCTGAGCTAATATTATCTAATTTTCCCCTTTATAACTTACATCTCGTAAACCATGCTTAAAGTTATTTTTCCACCGCATTCTTGGCCTATCTCTTGTTGTAATACAAGTGGGCCTACGTTCCACGAACCTCTTTCATTCCCCATTAATAATGTTATCCTCAAATACTCGCCATATTTTCTCCTCTCTTAAACTAAAGAGCTTATAACTGAAAAAAGACAGTTTTTATATATGGCATATTTATTTTAACATTTTTAGGAGAGTTTGGACATTTTTGTATTCTAATGTCACCAGGTTGTCTTTTATGACATTTCTGACTATCTCCCCAACCATTGTCAGAATTGTAATCCATTTCTTAGGTTGGGGCACCTGGAAGGCGGAGTTACGTTACCCCGATGATATGATGGATGATAAATGATAATGAAGCGCCAGGAGAGTTCTGAACCTAAACTTAACCTAAATTCCAGACCATGAGCAATCACAGGAATAATGTCCTTTAAGGAAAAATTGTTATGGTTTGACCGGGATTCGAATACCGGGACCTCATGAACAGTAGTCAGGAACGCTGACCACTAGCCCATGAGGCTGGTCCATTAAATAAATGTAAATTTAGTAAAATTCAAAATACTTGTGAGATTATAATCTAAAAACAAGGACTCTTACTTTAATGAAAGAGAAGAATATTGCCATTATAATTTTTATAAGTAATTTATATCGTAAAGTGTTGTGGATTTAAAGTTGGTTAGTAAGGTAAATATAAAATAAAATAAGTTAAAATATACCTTCTTAGGTAAGATCCGTCGTCCTCAACTTATAAAATATGTATTCTTTATGCCTATAGGCCTTTCAGAACATCCGCTAAATCTTCAGCAGGTCCTTCTTCGCTACAATATCTAGTATGATGGTTGATGCTGCTGGTCCTAATGTGGTGTTGTCACGACACCAGCAACGTCAACCATCATACTAGATACTGTAGCGAAGAAGGACCTGCTGAAGATGGAACGGATGTTCTGAAAGGCCTACAGACATAAAGAATACATATTTTATAAGTTGAGGACGACGGATCTTACCTAAGAAGGTATATTTTAACTTATTTTATTTTATGACTCTCCACCTCAACGGTCTTAACAATGAATTTTATTAGTATTAAGGTAAATATGTTACAATTTTATTTTCGAGCGGTTAAGGTAGGAAGCCTTGGCGCAGAGCTACGGGACTTGCGCTGGTTCGAGTCTCCATGGGGGAAGAAATTTTGTCATGGTATTTCGGCCAGTATGGGACCGGTGCCCACCCAGCATCGTGAGGCAATTGAGTAGCTACAATAAGTAGCGGCTCCAGGTTGAGGAACCAGCTATAACGGCTGGGGGACTCGACATGCTAACCACATGTCACCCCTACACTGGCTGTTGATCATGTACCTCTGTGATTGACACATGTGGATGTGAAGGGCCAGCAGCCGGCTGGTAAAAGGGCAACTGCTGAAAAGTGGAAAGACCCTCAATCGAAGGAAAATTTTTGGACCAAAGAGAGATTAAGACAGATAAATGGAAAATACTTGCATAACAGTGATCTACATGATCTTCATGGGAAACCAGTCTTGTATACTGCGAAGGGCAGGACATGTGGTACGAATGAGGAATTGAAGAGTCTCATGAAAACTTATCTTAGTTCGTGAAAACTTATCTTAGTTGTTGTTGTTATTATTATTATTATTATTATTATTATTATTATTATTATTATTATTATTATTATTATTATTATTATTATTATTATTATTATTATTATTCAATCTATCTATCTTCGGGTTTTTACAGCTGCTGCCGTCTTCCCGTGCCAAACCTCCAAAGCCTACGGTCTTGGGTATCTTCGATGCTTAGCCCTCTAGCTTGCATTACTGTCTTAATGTTTTCCTTCCATGTTAACTTGGTCTTCCTCTTTTCCTCTTTCTGTTCGGATGCCATTCATATAGTTGCTTCGGCCATCGCTCATCTTCCATTCTTAAAACATGTCCTAACCACTTTAATTCCTTCTCCTTAATTCTTTCAATTATGCTTTCTTCTGCTTCCATTATGTTTCTAATTTCCTTATTTGTGACGTTATAATTGAGACTTTCTTGCACTTCTTCGTAAATAATCCATTTCTAGAGCTGTTAGTCTATTCTTGTAGTACTTATTGATTGCCCATACCTCACTTCCGTACATTGCAACAGATTCCACCAATGTTTTACCAATATATTTTTTTGTGTCTTTCCAAATATGCTTATCCCACTATATGGAATTTAACGATGATATTATTTTGCTACTCAATTCAATTCTATGTTTTATGTTCTCTTTGCCTATACCTTCAACGTTATCCATAATTATTCCCAAATATTCAGTTTGTTTCACTTGCTTTATTTGAATTCCTTCTTCCAGTATTACATTTTCTCTTTCATTGCTATTTATTGCCAAATATTCTGTTTTTTGTAAATTTACTGTGAGACCCCATGATTCATATGTGTTTTTCAACCTTTTTATCATGAATTCCATATCAAATTTGTCTTGCGCTAAAACCAGTTGATCATCGGCAAATTGTAATGTCAGCAAAAATCTGTTGCCTATTGGGATTATTATTATTATTATTATTATTATTATTATTATTATTATTATTATTATTATTATTAATGTTATTCAGAATAAACATTTTGAGAGAAAATTATTTTTATCACATAAAAGTCTGTCTTTTGATAACAGATATTATTTATGTAAATATAGGCATAATAATCACTTGAAGCTATTTTATTAGTTGATATGTTGGTTTGTAAAGGTATTTTTTTACTCTTATGAAGGATTTAAAAATAAAAAATGAAGTTTTAATGTTATTTCATATTCAAACAAATGAATATATTGCAGCTCGCGGGATGCATGGCTAAAGTTCTTGTTTTAATTTCAATCAAATCGCAATATCTGGGGCGCGCAGGTTTTATTTCATGCCCAACAGGCGTAGTTGGTATTCCTGTCAAAATTATCGGATTTTTTTGTTGTTGTTGAGGTCGCTTAACCTCGCTCTGTTGAACTTCAGAGAGAACCACCTAAACAAAGCATATCTCGCATATAACATAACGCCAGAGCATTGACAACACATGTACTGCATTATCCAATATATATCGGACGTTAATCTACAGTAAATGACAGAGTGATTTTACAAAAATTATAATTAAAATTGAAATACATTTTGAAAGCCATCTGGCTACAATTAATTCATTACGTCCTATAGCAGATGTAAAAAAACTTAAATCATTTTAAATATGATTGCATCTTTAGTTTTTATACATGCCTTTGCGCGTTTCATATTGGAATATATAATTCTATGAACCATTTTAAATGATACATTAGATTAGATTAGATTAGATTAGATTAGATTAGATTAGATTAGATTAGATTAGATTAGATTTAGCCTGGTGGAGTTAAGACCATGTGGCCTTCTCTTCCACTCACCAGGACAAACATATATTACATCAGAATATAACAATCTCAATTAACTCTAATATTAAATACTAAATAAAAATTTGACCAAAAAGATTATATTACGATCTATAATGCAACCAGTTAATGTTAGTTAAAATTAAGACTAAAACTAATAATAAAATGTATACAATCAAGACATATTAAATTGTCCCTGTCTAATGTATATAAAAAACAAAGAAAAATAATGAGATATAGAAAACTAATTGTACGATTGTACAATATTTAAAACAAAAGAAAAGAAAATATTTGTTAATCTTAATATTATTTTCATAAACAATTGAATTTATTAATGGTTAAAAGAATTCTATCAGTGAGGTGTATAAGTTAGTTTGTTATTAAATAATTCTTTAGTTTGTTTTTGAAGGATGTTATAGTTTGACAGTCTCTGACATAGGGTGGAAGGGAATTCCATGTTTTGGTAAGTGAGACCGTAAAAGATAATGAATAATATACAGTGTGATGAGGAGGGATGTAAAGGACAATGTGCTGATGGGATCTAGTGTCAACATTATGTGTGTCGGATAGTTTAATGAAGCGGCGTGATAAATAATTAAGCGATGATTTGTGAAGTATTTTATAGAGAAGGGATAGGAAATGGACAGTTCTACGATCTCCTACACGAAGCCACGATAATTGTTCCAGGGACGGTTAGTATCACACTGAAAATATGAATTACTATGGTTATGTTAACGATGAATTTATTTTTTCTTGCAGATCAGGCATCTTTTACCCGATAGTCGGGGTAAGATGGCAAAATTAATTATCACATATTCTAATGTCTTAAAATAAGCTTGGTTTTTATTAGTGTATAAATAAAAATAATGAAATTAATACAACAGGCGATTCATCTCAATGTTTAAACTATTTATCATAAGTAATGCCACGAGTGACTTCCAATTTATCTAGAGGATTTGGAAATCAAGAGTGACATTTGTTAGGACTATTTAACGAATACAATTAAGCTGTTTATTCAAAAGTCATTATTTAAATATAGTTACAGGTATTTTAAAATATTTATATATTTAATGTAAACGGCGATGTTTGAAAACAAATCAGGAATGTGAGGTTATGTATATTAACTACAACTTGATCGTATTATTTATTGCCAAATAGGATCGCAATATTGTAAGAATACATGCCAGTGGAGAAATAATAAAACATGTCAAACTGTGTATTATAACCAACATTATGGTTATTAATTTATTGTTTTAGTAAACAACTCAGTAAAATCAAGGAATCTGTTCATTATTTGCTATATTCAATGTATTTGTTGGAGAAAAATAATGCTCTGAGCTGTTCAAAGTATTAAAATGGAGGAGCTTTCCTTATCACAAAAATAGGAGATGTTAAAGAGCGAGGTGAAACACGACTGTCATTGGATGTAAAACAAAATTCATTGAAACGTGATTGGTCATTGACTACCATTTGGGTCATGAGTTAAATAGTCACAAGTAATGCCACGAGTGATTTCTAAATCGTCGATTAATTCACGAAGGGATGAATGAATTTATCTACAGGATTTGAAAATCAAGAGTGGCATTTTTTAAGAGTCTTTAACGAATAAAATTAAGTTGTTCACTAAAAAATCATTATTTAAATATAGTTACCGGTATTTTTAAATATTTATGTATTTAATATAAGTGGCGATGTTTGAAAACAAATCAGAAATGTTTGGTTATGTTTAATTTCTTTATTCACTGCAACTTCATCCTGTTATTGATTGCAAATAGGATCGCAATCAGCGGTAACTCACTTGTGTAGCAATATTGTAAGAATGCACCCTACTGGTGACAAAATGAAACACATCAAACTGTATATTATAAAATTATAGGTTATTAATTTATTTTTTAGTAAACAACTCAATAAAATCATTATTTAAAAACACAATTACTGAACACACAATTATCAAATGTGTAGTTCCAAGGAATCTGTTCATTATTTGCTATATTCAACGTATTTGTTGGAGAGACAGTCACTACAAAATAATGCTCTGACTCTTCAGAATATTAAAAAGGAGGATCTTTCTTTATCACAAAGCAGGAGCTGATAAAGAGGAATCGATAAAGAGCGAGATGAATCACGACTGCCATTGGTTGTAAAACAAAATTCATTAAAACGTGATTGGTCATCGACTGAATTAGTCAACATAAATATTGCACAAATCGTGTTGCTTGTGCAAGACTCGAGAAGTCACTTTTTTCCTGTCGCAATTTGGCATCTTTAAATGAGCATCATCTGTAACTACATTATCTTATATATAAAAATTAATGTTTGTTTGTTTGTATGTTTGTTTGTTTGTTCGTACTTTATGCGCGGTCATACCGTTGATCCGATTGTAAGGGTTTTTTTTGCAAAATGTGCAGGTGATTCCCGGGATGAACATAGGCTATAAGAGAGTTGTGATACTCAACTCCTACACCCTTAAAAATCGCCCTTTGTAGTGGAAAACGTGAAAAAAGTAGCTCTTTGGACGCTTAAATGGCGTACGCTGCCTAAACCATAAGAAATACACAAAATTAATGTACACAGAATTGAATATCTCAACAAGCTCTACAAAAAAGTCCGCGACAGCATATGTTTATCTCTTACGGATAACTCACAAAAACCATTTTTGTCTTTCATTGATACCAAGAGTCCCTTATCTCTTACGGATAACTCACAATAACCATTTTTGTTTTTGATTGATACCAAAAGTCTCTCGCCGTAGCCGACTGGTTAAGGCAAGAAGTCTTGGCGTAGACTTACGAGACTTACGCTGGTTTGAGTCTCTACGAGGGAAGAAACTTTTTTTCTCATGGAATGTCGGACAGTATGGGACCGATGCACAGTGGGTCAGAAATGAAATCTAGCTGAAAAAAAAACTGTTTTGACTCACTCTCATCAATTTATCTTCTTTTTTTTTCACTCTAATATAATTGTTATATGACGGTTCTTAACTTACCTGCAAAGGAGGGTACAATTGTAATTTTCATGACTCTGTGACGTCATCATTCACACTTCTTGAGCCACAACAGAAGGCTGTAAGAGGTTTTCTTGCGAACTTATTTAATAATATCTAATTGTCTCCTAATTGCTGAATTGTATGGTAAAAAAATAACATATTTTTATCGTCCACCCATGACATGAGAATTGAACGTTCGGGCAGGACAACGTCTGCCGGGTACGCTAATCTATAATAAAATAATAAAATATAAATTTCGTAAACGTTGGCATCTTATCCCGAAAAGTAAAGAGGTAAGATGCCTAATGTAGTTTTGTAAACTAATATGCCAGAACCGGTCAATGCTTGTTAACAATAGAATGTTTGTAATCTCTAATATATAATATTTGTGAGATTTTATAAAGTTATAACAAATTAAAAATATATAAGAATTTTATAATCATATTTGCAATAATTTCACTGCAGAAAAATGAGCTCCTTCCCTGTGTTTTGTTCTCTAATACGAGTAGTAAGATTACGCGACAGAAGGTATCCACGTCCGTTTTCCAAAGAATACGGTTGTCTCAATTGGACACGCAGTAAAACGCGTGACATTTTCTCTTGATAACTGAGCAAATTTTGTCATTTTCGTGTACAGCTCTATAATGACAATAAAGAGGACATTATATAAAATATCTGCCTAACTAAGTTCGTAGCCTGTGTGTTAGGAAGAAGTGAATACAGTTCTGAGTTTTGTGTGAACTTGTCACATAAATATTTCAATCCACTCACCTGGAAATGCTGAGAGGACTTCCTCTGCAGTCATAATAAATTCTAAGTTTTCTCACAGTTTGTAGCTAAAACTTGCGAGCTGCAGCATGACAAAGTTGTGAAGCTTTTACTATCGACAGTAAATCCAAGTTTATCTAATTTTCTCTAATGTTACATTATGGGCTGGATCCAATCAGAAAAGAGGAAATTCCGACTACGTGATGACAAGGAAATGTATAGCTTTTAAAACTCGCCGAACATTTACACGTATATCAAGATGGGCAGCCAATATCCCAAAAATGGGTAATAAACAGATAATTAAATACGTATAGATCGATAGATAGATAGATAGATAGATAGATAGATAGATAGATAGATAGATAGATAGATAGATAGATAGATAGATAGATAGATAGATAGATAGATAGATAGATAGATAGATAGATAGATAGATAGATAGATAGATAGATAGATAGATAGATAGATAGATAGATAGATAGATAGATATAGATAGATAGATATAGATAGATAGATAGATAGATAGATAGATAGATAGATAGATAGATGTAGATAGATAGATAGATAGATAGATGATAGATAGAAGATATAGATAGATATAGATAGATATAGATAGATATAGATAGATATAGATAGATATAGATAGATATAGATAGATAGATAGATAGATAGATAGATAGATAGATAGATAGATAGATAGACAGATAGATAGACAGATAGATAGATAGATAGATAGATAGATAGATAGATAGATAGATAGATAGATAGATAGATAGGATAGATAGATAGATAGATAGATAGATAGATAGATAGATAGATAGATAGATAGATAGATAGATAGATAGATTAGATAGATAGTTAGATAGTTAGATAGTTAGATAGATAGATAGGTAGATAGATGATAGATAGAGATAGTTTAGATAGATAGAATAGATATATAGTTAGATATATCGAGTAGATATTAGATATAGATAGATAGATATAGATAGATAGATATAGATTAGATAGATATAGATAGATATAGATAGATAGATATAGATAGTATATAGATAGATAGATATAGATAGTATAGTTAGATAGATAGGTATAGATAGATAGATATAGATAGATAGATAGATAGATAGATAGATAGATAGATAGATAGATAGCTAGATAGATAGATATAGATAGATAGATAGATATAGATTAGATAGATATAGATAGATATAGATAGATAGATAGTAGATAGATAGATAGATATAGATAGATAGATATAGATAGATAGATAGCTAGATAGATAGATAGATAGATAGATAGATAGATAGATAGATAGATAGATAGATAGATAGATAGATAGATAGATAGATAGATAGATAGATAGATAGATAGATCGATAGATAGATAGATAGATAGATAGATAGATAGATAGATAGATAGATAGATAGATAGATAGATAGATAGATCGATAGATAGATAGATAGATAGATAGATAGATAGATAGATAGATAGATAGATAGATAGATAGATAGATAGATAGATAGATAGATAGATAGATAGATAGATAGATAGATAGATAGATAGATAGATAGATAGATAGATAGATAGATAGATAGATAGATAGATAGATAGCGAGCTAGATAGATAGATAGATAGAAGATAGATAGATAGCTAGATAGATAAGATAGCTAGATAGATAGATAGATAGATAGATAGAAGATAGATGATAGATA